>VWPU01018326.1:0-121983 GCA_013398955.1 Callaeas wilsoni | reverse complement strand
AAAAAAAAAGAGACAGCGTTGACGTCACCCGCAGCCAATCAGCGCGGGCGGCGCAGGGCAGGGTGACGTCAGCCCCGCGGGCGCGGAGCGGCGCGGAGGGAGCGGGCGCTTGCGGGGTCGGGGTGCCGGGGTGCCCGCGGGGACAGCGGCCGGGCGGCGAGGCGCTTCTCGGCGGGACCCTCCTGAGGGCCCCGGGACACCCCCGGAGCCGCGCTGCTCCTGGCAGAAAACGCGCTGCCGTGTATTTTTGGGTCATGGATGGTTCCCGGGTCGCCTGGCGTTGCAAGGCTGAGCCGAGAGCTCTCCCGCAGCTGGGACCACCTCTGCCGCCTGTCAGCGCCCTGCCTGCTGAGCCTGGAGCAGCGCGGACCTGCGGGGCGCCCCACGGGACTCATTCGCTCTGGCGTTCCCAAGCTGGAGGAGGACAGGCATAGAGGCAGCGTGGTCTCAGAGGGTGCCATGGTAAAGCGTGACCAAAAAGCTGGGCGCTCAGGAGGAGCCTGATCCACAGGTCGGCTCCTGCACGGATGGAGTGGGCTCACCTCCATCCTGATGCGGGTTCACCAAAGAACTGGGCAACTGGCCTGGTTACACAGCAGGGCTTTTTCTCTGCCCTTGGCCCTGGCCTGGCAGCTCCAGCTTAGAGAGGGATTAGGGTTTAGAAGCTTAGGTTTTGCTGGTGCTTAGGAAATGAAGGCAACCTTCCTCCCTGACGATACGGATGCCGGATGTTTTAAAATTAACTCTCATGTCTCCAGACGTGCGGCCGGCAGCTTGCTCAAGAAGAACGCTGAGCTCCCACAGTAACTGGCGGCAAAATCTTTCCCAGAAATGTCATTTCTCATAAAGCACCAGAGGTATAAAACCCTGGGATGCTAAAAAGTGTCACTCTCCTCATTGCATAAGCAATGCTGAGTTCATGCCCTTCTCCTAGCGCAGAAAATCAGCTCACCCAAAGCTGTCAGCAGGGAAACTTTTACAAAACCAGAGCTATTCTACCTAAACTCATGTGTTTCGGCCCAGTTATCATAATCACTGGCAAGATGCTGGGGTAGCACAGGCACTTGCTTTCTTAGTGGCATGGGAACACTTGGTCCTGGTGGGAACTGGAGCAGCAGCATGACCAGCGTGGCTGGAACGAAGCCTTTCCTGCTGGTTTTCCTGCCCAGCTCCCTCCTTGCGGCCATGCAAAGCACCCAGACAGGGAAAACCTGAGAAAGACTTCTCTTGCCTCAGCTTTGGATTGTTTCCTCCCCTACCCAACATCCCTTTTCAGGGGTAAAATAGAAAAAAGACGGGGAAAGGAATAAGTCTGAAAATCCCAAAGCTTCCTCATAAAAGCTGTTATCTAGGCAGAGAGCCATGAGCTCGCGAAGCCTGCTGAAGGAAGAGGATTTAAACAGTTTTCTTCCAAACTCCAGTTAAAATCAATGTTTCCAATACTGGACTTGGCACATCACAGATGAGCATCCCAGATAGCTGTCGGGAAGATTGCTCCCTGTCCATCCAGTGGCATGGCACAAGGGAGGAGAGTGGGAAGGAGATGTGAGAAGTATGTCGAGCTTGCAGCAGGCTAGGGATGGGGAGGTGATGAGGCAGAGGATGGAGTGTCCTGAGGGACACCCTTGGACTGTTCATTCCAGCAAGAGACCAAGCTGAGCTTCCTCTTGAGCCTTTATCCCTGGAAACCTCTCCTCAGATAATCCATGGACACCCCTCCTGCATCCCTGGATGATGAGGACACAGGAGATTTGACCCACACAAAATCCCCATTGGCTGCAAACAGGAGGAGCAGCTCCAGCAGGGCTGGGGACCAGTGGGACACGGGTTCTCATGGCCACGGGAGAGGCTCCAGACCACGAGCCCTGCATCTCTCCCACGCCCACTGCTTCTGCACGAGGCGCTGCAGCCGAGCGCCTGGTGGGGAGAAACCAAAACAAATGATTCACTGCTGCCAAACTGCTCCCAGGATCACAGGGGCCAGGAGCAGGCAGTGACAGAGGCTTGCAAAACCTCACCTGCCTCCCAAAGCTGGGAGCTAACCCTATTTAGATCCCAATCCTGCTCAACCTGATATTCTGGCGTTCGGGTGTGGACCCACAGCTACCTGGAAGTGGGCAGCCAGCCTGAGCAAGGGCAGCGCTGCGAGCACACCTGGTCAGCTCTGGATGGCTCGGGTCATCCCTATTACCCCTATTTTCCCCAGGGGAAATTAAGCTGGGAGAGCCAGGGCAATGCTGTAATGGTCAGGCAGGCAGAACAAAGCAGCCTCGTCTCTAAGCTCCATCTACCAGATGTGAATCTATTGTCTCAGCCCCAGGGCCATCACACCCCCCTCTCCATCACAACCATCAGGAGCTGAGCAAAAATTACACAGCAAGTTGCTTATGGCTAAAGGAAAGCGCTTTGTTTAAGGTAAAGCATTTAAAAAATAATTCACCCCACTCTGGTTTTTCCTCTTTCCCAGATTTCAGGCACATGGATTGCATCCCAGCTACATGTTTCAAATGCAAGTTATGCTTGTACACATAATAGTTCTTGCTAAAAGGTTTTCCAGGCCTTCTAATTGCCATGGCAGGCCAAGGGCAGAAGAGCGCAGCAGAGCCTCCTGCATGCATCCTGCAGGGATTAAAATTGGAACCTGATCATGAAGGAAACTAAACCTAGGAGAAAAGGAATTGCTGCCAAACCAACTTTCTTATCCATCAAAAAGGAGAGACTTATGTCAACTTGCAATTTCTTTAAATGGCCAAATAGTATCTTTTAACCTATCCTGGTTAATTAGATGCAGTTCCTCGTGCCACTGGCTGAGCCAGCCTCCCATCGCCCTCAATCAGCAAGGCTGGCTGTGGCACAGGACACTGTGTTCCCACTGCAGGGGGTATTGGCACCTCAAAACTGTGCTCATAGCTGAGGCCAGAGTCAACCCGTGGGCTGACATGGCTCTGATTCTTCCAGGCTTGTTGGTTCCACCACATGCATGCCTGTCACTCTTGCTGTGATGTCCTTGAGTGGGGGCACAACATGATGCTGGAGGAAGGGGCTTGTCAGGCTTTGTATCGCCCTGTTCTGTTCTGTAAAGAAATGTACTGACAGTGGTGAACTCTGCATCAACTTTAAGCAGGTCATCATTCCCGTCTTTGGCATCTGCCCATGTTCTCCGCAGATCTCCCACCTCATGGCTGGGATGGAGCCCAGCACAGATCCCTGTGCACGCCACCTTCTTCCTGCAAACCCTAAAATGGTGTCACTCAGTGAAGAGAGCTGACGTGCTTGAGCAGGCAAAAGGCACTTGCAGCATCACCAGGCAGGTGTGTTCCTCCCATGGGGGCTGCCCTGGATCTGTCTCCATTTTCCCAACAGGAGTATCTGCCTGTGTGTTGCGTGGCTCAGTCCTCACAGTGTGCAGAGCTGTGCGTGCACGTCGCAGGAGCAGTTACTGTGCAATTAATCGCAGAAGGAGCAGGCTGGAGAGCTGCGTGCTGTGCCATTCAGCCCAGCACATGCTGCAGAAGCATTCATTCTGTAGCTCTGACTGTGCTACGAGGTGCTCCTGCCAAAGGGGAAAAGGAAAAGTAAACCATCATACGCTGAATAAATTCCCTCTGATTCTCTCCACCCCGGACATATTGGCGGACAGCTAGGCAGGAGCATGGAGATGTGCCAAACGCGTGGCATGGCTGCTGAGTGCTGGCACGACGGGTCAAAGTCAGGGGATGGGAGGGGTGGAGGAGCAGGACCTTTGCACTGGCACAAAGCTATAATGACGGAGGAGCCGAAGCTGGCAGCAGCAGCCAAGCTGCATGGAGGCTTTACAGTAACATCCCTCAGTGCTGAAATGGAGTGCCGTGTTGGCCCACATGAAGACTTGCCATGGGTAGTGAGGGTAGGCGAGGGGCTTAGATGTGCCTAGAAGCTGTCCAGGCTCATACTCACTCCTCCGAAGGCAGAGGGAAAGGGACAAGAGAGAGGATAGGGACAGGGCAATGGGAGAGAAAACAAATTGTTTCATTTTAGCATATCCAAGTCTTCAAAAATAATCTCTGCTCGGTGCTCTGGGATAAGGCATGGTCTTTCTTCTTTGTATGTGAATTGGGAATGGGAAAAACATTACCCTGGGCCAGAAGGCAACACAGAGCTAGGCTTCATGCAAGGGTCTGTCGGGTCCAGACCCTTTCTCTGTACCCTTGTGCTGGTTTTTGTTAGGCTGCTCACCAGTTGCTAGGGGTTTTTTTGTTTTCCTTCAATCATTTTCACTGATGAGAGCATCTGCTGCCATCTGTGCCTCCCCCTCCTCCCCCCGAAAGGGCTGCGCACCGCCGTGGTCTCCCTGCAGAGCCAGGCACTCTTCACTGTCCAACCTGCACACGGATGAGAGGATGGGGAGGAGGGAAGAAGCAGCTCCATCAGTGCCCTGCTCTTCCCGTGTTTGCCGACCATATCTGGGCACTGCTGCAATTGTACCCATCACAGGACACCCACAGCGCCAAGGTCCCAGAACTTGGTAGCTCTAAGCAAGGCTGCAGTTCTGCCATCAACCTATGAGACAGTGTTGGAGGGGAAAACAGATGAAAGGGCTTTGGTAAGGTAACCCAGGACATCAGCACACGGCTGGGAAGGGAGGCGAGGGTTGCTACTTGCTGGCAGCGTGACTCTGCTCCTGACCCACGGAGTGCCTGGGAAGCAGGGTTGTGATGCTACAGTGCAGTCGGCTCTTGCTCGAGGGTTACACGCCCCACAGCAGAATAGAGGTTGCTATTTGCATCTCTCTCTGGCTGTTAATTTGGGTATTCAGGCTGATGGCTGCTCCAGGCCTGACTCACCGTGCTCTGCCTGCACGCCTGGCAGCTCATCCAGGCAAGGGAACTGGCTGATGTCGACATTGGGCTGGGAGGTCCTTACCTGAATGAGCTCCATCTCATGTTTATGACTGCCAGCCCATAGATAAAGGAGAATTGCGGGATCATGTTTACCAGTCAAAGCCAAACTAGTTCACCCCAGCTAGGACTCGATGTGCTGTCTGCAAACTGGCTTGGTGGCATTTGTGCAAAGGTGGCATCCTCGAGCCCTGCGTGGCAGCGAGGGCAGAGGCTCGGGTGAGCACAGAGACTTGCGTAAGCACGGCAGGGTTTGCTCACGCACTGTCTGGCTCCCAGCCACCTTTCCCTGCCAGCGTGGAGGGTAAATGTGTACCGGTGCCCGGGCCCTCGCCGGACGCACATGTCCCGACTGGCACGGAGGGGCACATCCCTGCGGAGGGCTGGGGACCCTCTCCTGGCTGGTTCTGGGAGCCACTCTCACCTCAAAACTGCGTCTTGTACAAGCCAGCGCTTGCCCTGTGTAGGGGCTCGCAAATCGCCGGTGCTGGGGCTTGTGGCGGGGAGTCCCGGAGAAGCGGGGACGGACCTGCGCTCCTTGCTGGGGGCAAGGCGCCCGGAGCTCCCGGCGCCCCAGAGGCCGCGGAGACGGGCGGCGCGCTGCCGGCTGCGGTGGAGCGGTGAGAGGGGGCCCTCTGCCTGCCTCCCGCAGCCTGGCAGCTCCAGCTCGGCTCGGACACCCCGCTCCCTGCCTCCGTGACCTCCTCCCGGGTGCTGGAGCTGCCCTCAGAGTCCCCCCGCAGCCACTTCATCGCGGGGCCGAACGAGCTCCGTCCCGAAGCATCTCCTCCCGCGACGAGGGTGCCCCTCACCAGCCTCGGTGGCCTTTCCCCAGGCTCACCCCAAACGCCTTCCAGCTGCCAGGGGCACAAACTCAGCACAGGTGTTTTAGGCACAATTGCACAATGTCGCCTAACAGGGAACAATCGCTGCCCCCGAGCTAAGCAAAAAGCAATCCTCATCAAGCTGCCAGGCTCGGTTTCCCGAACGAATACAATTAAATCTTTAAATGGCAACGTGACCGTCAGTTCTTCCCCATCTCAAAAGATGCTTCTCAAGCTGCGTTCGGCTGTTCCTCTCTTCCACCCCCTCCTCACAGTTTTCCTTCCCGCCGCGGAGTGCAACAGAGGCTGCGGCTTCGCAGCCAAAAAAAAGTGCGATTTGGAGGACTCGGCGCGACGTTGTGAGTGGCAGAAGTGAAAAGGCAGAGAAGCAACTCTTGAAAGCCTGCCTTCTGCCGCGGCGGGTGTCAGCTTTGGCAAAACCTGAACTTCCAGAATTTTCTTGCAAAACTAAAAAAAAAAATTAAAAAAAATTAAAGCAATTAGAGGACCTGTCGGATTTGGCTGCTGTTTTTCTTTCCCTTGTTCCCTCAAAATGAAAAAAGTTCTTTATTTCGCTTAACAGCACAGTTGGTGCAATCTGGGATGTACTTGCCTGACAGTATATGGGGATGTAGTTTTGCTGTCTCAATTTGGGGTTCCCTGACACTGACAAGATGAAAAATGAATGCTGAATACCTTGATGCTGCTTCACTTGGAAGACCCATGCGTGAATGAATTTTTTTTTTCTCCCAAAAAAGGTTGGAAATCTGTGTGTTCCCCTTCCTTCCCCCATTTTGGGGTTGCTTTCCTCTTGCTGTGGGTTTGTAGGGACTCCATTAAAATGAAGGGGAGGCACTAAGAGAGAGGAAGGGAGAGCACAGGAGCTTTGCTGCCCCACAGCCCAGAGCTGCAGGTGGAGCCGAGGCGAGGGTTGAGGTGCAGCTGAGCATGTGCTGGGGTCGGTCATCCCATCCTCCAGGCACAGGGTTACTGCATCCTTCTTGCTACCCTGTTCTCGGCCGCGGTGGGTCTGGGTGGACCTCCAACTTGCTGCAGCACAGCGATTTCACCTCCTACAATGTGGGTAACAAACAGTAAATATGATGGCTACTAATAATAGCCCCCCCCCTCCATCCCTGATGGGTTATACATGCAAAAAATGCTGCCGAGTCAGTTCAATATTCCCCCTAGTTCATTAAACCAGCATCCATTTTCCTGCAGATAAGATGGTCCGTCAGGGGAAGGGATGATGATAACTCATTTGTCACACTTGTTAAATGTAGAAAAGGCTGGCTTTGGGTCACTTCCAGTTTTGTGTCAGCTCTGCCTTTATCTGAGCAGCTCCGTGCCTGCATGCCAAGCAGGGTGGCTCTCTCCTGTGTAGCACAGGAGATGGGGACGGTGGCATTGTCCCTGCAAGATTTCCTAGAGTTGGGGGTGGTCTCTGGGTGCAAAAGCACTTATAATGTGGCTCAGATGAGTCCCAGCTCATAGAAAGGAATGCACTCTTTATTGCAAGAGATGCCATTGGTTCCACAAGGATCTAAACCTGCAGCTTGGAACCCCTGGCACTGCACACATGGCGACCCTGTCTGAGTTATCCCCCAAGCCCATCCAGCTGCACTTGTATTTGAGCTGCAAAGCTTGAGAGGTGTGATGGGGAAGGATGACAAGCCAAGACCTTGGACACAGCCAACGTGAGCTTGGTGCAGGTACAGGAGGAGGGAAAATGTGATACAGCCTCATCTCTGTGCTTCTTCTAACCTCGGAGGATTCTGGGATGGTTGTTCAGGGTCTTGTCTAAGGTAGCACTGTCCCAGTGGGATATAATTTGCTCTGATTACCAGGTGCCAGGCCAGGGTGGCTACAATGTGAGTCATTTTGGCTGTACCCTCTTTGGGGGCACTGCCATCATGACAGGCCACCTCCTTCCTCAGCCTGGGACGAGAACTGGCTATAGCTCCTACATGTGTTAGGATGGAAATGCTGATGGCCATGACCCCTCAGGTCTTCTTTCAGGGAAGGGAGCAAGAAGCAACCAAGAGAGTCTGGGAAGAATATTGACCTCTGAATGAGTGATCATAGAGCAGTTCATGGCTGAGATGCTTTCAGGGCACCATATATTGCACTGCCAACCGAAACTTAGCTGCAAAACAGACCCCTGATCTGGTCTGGTGTCGAAATGCTCTTCAATGAGTGGGGAACAAGGAGGACTGCAGGTCTTTCTGCCCATAGCTCCCCCTATAAATGAAGCCCAGGAGAGGATGAAGGTGTGGAGACCTGAGCAGGAAGGAGGTGACGTCTCATGATGCTTTCAGGGAAGCAGCTTCATGATCTGTCCCCACATCTCACTATGGCACATTCCTCACTGAGCATAGCCCAGAGACAGCCTGCTGATTTAACCATGCATTCAGCAGATGATGAATTGTCCCATGACAGCCTGTCTGCATTCCCCATCTCTTGCTTCACCTTTGCTTTCAGAGTGAGTGCAAAGGTGGATCTTGGTGCCTTCCCAGCTCTGTGGCTGGTCTGTGGTGATTGGTGCCCCTTGGCATGAGGTCATCTTACAGCTGGAAGAAGATGAGGCAGCTGTGGCACATGAGATGAGATGAAGGGTCAGAGGGGCTGATAGGCTGTATTTTAGTCCTGGTCTTGCCATTCATTTTTATGGGTGTTTTCAAGTCAGGGTGTGTTGATTTGCAGCACGACAGGCAGCTGCAGGCAGCTATTGGGCAGGGCTCTGAGCTCCTGCCTGTTTCAGTGGCAAACGCACGTCGTCTCCGAAATCTGGCTCTTCATAATGACCCTGGGAAGTGCTGCAGTAGCAGCAGGTTCAGACTGCGGCGATTTATTTCTCTCTTCAACGTTGGTCCTAGCAGGGGAGGGGGGCCCTGCCTGCTCGGCTGCCTTTGCCTGCTTGCTATAGATCTTCCATCAAGGAGTCACCGAGGTCTCTGCTCTTAAATCTGGGTCTGCGCTCTCCTTCACGGCTGCATGCGGCCTCGACCTGCAGCAGCATCCCTCACTCCTGCTTTAAATCTCTCCTGAGCAGCGGCTGGTGACATTAGCATTTTCTCTTGCCAGCCCATAGAGACCAGGTGCCCAGCCCTGCTAAGGAAGGAATGAACCCAGCAGCATCACATATCAGAGGTATCTTTTTATTGACTGTTTACAGAAATACAGTAGCACTCCACTTAGGTGGCTTAGGCGAGTTCTTCAGAAGGTGCCTTCCTTCTCAGCACTGCTGGGAGATCCCAAGGAGAAACCTGCCCTTTAACACTTTGAGGTTTCTCTGGAGGCTCTGGGGCTCCCCAGCATGAACTTCCTAACACCTTCAGCTCTCCAGGGGTTGGGAGTTGTTTGAACCAGTGGATGAAATTCAACGAAGAAAAGGAAAGGAAACCCCAACAAGCTGGGGGTGGTGGGGCGGTCTGAACACACCTGATATGTTGTGAGCCAGCCCTGCCATGATCCCCATCCATCACTGTATGTGTCTCCAGCTCCACAGGACCCCACTGCTCCCCAGAGCTCAGCTGTCTGCCATTAAGTGTGCGTAGCTCTGGGCTTAGCACGCTCTTTTCACACAGCTTGTTGGCCATAAAATAAATATTTCTTGGTCTATTTTTCTTCCTGTACATGTGTAAGACCGAGACCCTTTCCTTCAGCTGTTCACATACCATTTCAGGGCAAGAAGGGTATGCTCAGCTGGGCCGATAAACTAGTTTAACTTTTATTTATGTATTTACCTGACTTTTTTTTTTTTGGCAATCAAGGTGTAGTGGTTGGTTTGTTTTGTGTGTCCTTGCTACAAGAAACTGCAGACACTTCTGGCGTAGAGGCATTTTGGCGGCGGCAGCTGCTGTTAGCCTCACTCAGTAGTCAGTGAGAGGGTATCGCAGGAAGATGAAGATAAGGATGATACAGAAGGTGGCAAGGGCTGAGCTGGTGATGTTAAAAAGCCGGGCTGTCTTGGCATCTTCGACTGCTCCATTTAAGTCATTGAGGAGTTTCTTATCCCGGACCTGAGACAAAAGGATAATTACATAAAGTAATTGCAACATGTATGAAAGACATAATTTGTTTCAAGCAACAGCCACAAAACGCAGTGCACCTGTACACGGTTACGTGTACAGCAGATGAGGGCTGGGCTGGGCCTCTTTGTATTTGAGCACTTTGGGTGCCATAAAACACCCTGAGGTGAGGTTTGCATCCCATCTCTGCTATGGTTTGAGCTTGTGAAGCCAAGCACTGTAATACCTGTGAGCTGGATATTCCTGGGGGCAGAGAAGACCTGGAAGAGTGACCCGTTGCTGTTACCAACCGGGCGAACCAGGTCCGCATGGTCCCTGGAGTGGGGCAGTGTCATTTTGAGCCTGAGGGTGCACAAAGGAACTGAGATGCCATTGTGCACCCCAGGCACACGGGCACTAAAGCACACTTCCCACCGTGTCACAGCGCCCTGGCCCTGCAGCGCCAGGCTTCGGCTCACGCAATCCACAAGGGAGAAGGCTGGCTGCAGTTTCGGTGTGCATCCCCGTGCCTCCCTCTGCACTGAGGGGCCGAGCGGGTGAAACCTGGCACGGCATCCTACTGCAGCTCCAGGGCTGCGCACGAGCCTCCAGCATATTAAGTAGTCCTGGGTTAATGAGTTCCTTTCCTTTTGCAGGTCTTATGCGGATTGCGTAGCATCTCTGCCACAGGCAGTTTTCTATTCCAACAGCACAGTCTGCTCCCTTTGTTATCCTGAGGGCTGGGACTTTTAGGCTTTCCTTGGGACAGCTCTGCAGTGGGCGATGGTTGTGCATGTCCATGGCACTGGCCTGTCCCCACCTCCTCCAGGCTGCCAGGCAGTGCACGCCACTGCCAGGCAGCAATGCCACCAGCGGGCATTACCGATGTACTAGCGACAGCATTACCAGGCAGCAGATGGCACTGCAAGGCAGCAGATGACACTGCCAGGCAGCAATGGCATTACCAGGCAGCATGTGGCATTACCAGGCAGTGGATGGCACTGCCAGGCAGCAGAAGGCATAGCCAGGCAGCACATGGCACTATAAGGCAATGATGGCATCGCAAGGCAGCAGATGGCACAGCCAGACAATGATGCTATGAGCAGGCTGAGATGGCACTATGAGGCAGTGGATGGCACAGCCAGGCAGTGACAGCACAGCCAGGCAGGCAGCGATGGCACGGCCAGGCAGCTGATGCCACTGTCCACCAGCAGCAGCTCTGCAGTTTGATCCCAGCAGACGAGGGGTCAGGCTCCACTGCTTCCTAGCAGGGATATGTCCCTGTCCCCAGGCTGCCCCATAGCAGACTCAGGCAGCTGGAGCCACAAGGATGTGGGACAAAAGGACCAGGACATTTGACCCCTCATCCATTTGCCGTATCCAAGCAGGGTGCCCAGGGTGGGGTAGGGCCTGCCCCACTGCCCGATTGTGGGGGCTGTGGGGAGTGGGGCTGTGAGCCCTCTGTCTGCCCTGCTGCTGGCAGTGAGAGCCCCGCTGGCCACTGCTGGCTGGACACTGGATGTTGGCGGCAGGCTGCAAAACCAGCACCAGAGTCAGACCGAGGAATATTAAAAGGCTTTTATCGATCAGAAGCTTTCCAAAAAGACTCTGCGACGGATTCAGACCACATCTTACGGACTTTTCTCTCTTTCTCCTGCAGTGCTTACCCACAGGGCTGTCCTGAAAGCTGTCTGCAACCTGCTGGACATGGGGAAGTGTTGCTGAACCCCTTGTTCCCACTGAGTCATGCTGGTTCACGGGGCCTCCAAAACTGCATCTCAGACCCTCAAGCGATATTGCTCTTCTCCATCACACTAATGAGGACCTCTCTGCACAAGCAAACCCTGATCTTATGAACTGTAGGTAAGGAAGCTGCTGTTGGCATGAGACTCCCCAGAATATGGTGCTGGCAGGCACATAGGCCAGAATGAGAGCCTTTTTTTCATAGTTGTATTAAATCAAATGGTGCTGTGTCCTCAGCCTCCGATGCGCTCTGCTCATGTGAGCCTGGAGCTGGGGCCATCTCTCCATTGCTCTGCTGTGGAGTGCTCAGCTCAGCATCCTTCTGGGATCAAGAAGAGTGGACAGTCACAAACTGCACGTGTCTTTGGGGCACACTTGACTGGAGTTCTCAGCAGAGGAGATGATCTCAGGGAAGGCATCAAGCTGGCAGCTTGGGAGCCCACATGCCTTTCTGTGTTAGCTGAATGTCCGGGATGACTCACATTTGAAATTATTCAGTAAGTTTAACATCCTCCCAAAAACCCCTGGGCTCAGCAGCATCAGGCATTTGGCACCTCCTCACGCACTGGTGAGAAGCCCCAGAGGTGCTGGATTCAGGCCAGAAATCCCGATTGCTGCTCCCAGCAGACTCTTTGAAGCTCTCACAGACTTTCCTCTTCCCAGCGGTGGGGCTGCCTCAGGCAAAATCCACATGGAGCAAAGGCCTTTTGCCCCTTCCTCCACTGTAACCCGGTGCTCTCTGCCGCAGGCAAGCTGGTGTTTGCTGTCAGTTTGCCAGGCAGACAGAGGTTTCTCCAGCAGACCAGCACGGCCGGCACACCGAGCTCTGCAACCCTCCTGCAGCCAAGCCACTTTACCTTGGTGGGGCCAGTTCCTCTTGGCCCCAGGAGCTCTCTCCTACTCCTCACCTCCTGTCCCTGGGGCGCCCTACAACCCTAATTTCCATGCTCAGCCTTCTCCAGTGCTCCCAGCAGCCTCTCCCACTTGACACCAGCTCACACCCATGACTGGTGCTTTAGCCCTTTCCCACGACACACTTCAGCAGTGCCTCTCCTTGACTTTCCCATGGCTCTCCCTTTGGTCCTGCTCCTGTCATGCTGCTGCTGCTGAGCATCTGTGGTGAGGGATTCCTGGGGCTGCCCTCTTCCCAGTGACACCATTTCCTCACAGTTCCTTTTTTTTGTCCCTTCCATCTCTTCTCTTTCATGTTGTTTGGGTCCAAACAAAGGTGCAAAGGCCGCCTTTGACTCCTATCAAAGGGCATCCAGCTGCCTCCTCTCCCTGCACCTCCAGCTGGTTCCACCCATACACTCCTGCCAACCCCTATGGCTTCAGTGGTCACCCTCACGAAAATCATCCCTGATTGCCCATAACTTATATTGAAATGAACTTCTAAGCGCCAGACAAGTACAAGGGCTCCTGTGGCATAAAAGCGCAATGAAAAGGAGTTTCTGCTTACAAACTACTCACAGCTCCAGCCTCCCACATCTCTCCAGGGGAGCCTTGCCTCCTCCTGCATGGCCTTGCACCCCCAGATGCTTCCAGATGTCTCCCTTTAATGTCCTGCTGTGGCAACTGAGCCAGGCTCTGGAGGAGCTCTCCTGGAGAGCAGATAAGTGTTTCAGCTCCATAAGTGTTTCAGCTCCTTCCCTGATTTGTCCTTAAGGAGATGCAGCTTCTTATAGCCTAGCTTCAGCTTTACCTATTTTCATGCTCCTGTGGCCACCATCATCATAATGTGCTGGCAACTGTGCACGAGCTTCTGGGAGCCCTGGAAGCTGATTCCTTCCATAGCCAGAGAGATGAAGCATGGTGAGGGACAGGTCCTCAAGGTCACAAGGCTGAACCCCCACCCCAGACCCAGGTGTGGTGTTTTCTTAGCCACAGGCTCTTCTCATCATCCCTTTGACCCTTCTCACCTTGCCTAAAACTAGATGGGTTTTTTGGCCCTGCTTTGCACTAAGATGACTGGAGGGTGAGGACAATTACATCTGCTGACTGGGGTTTCCCTGGGCACCTCCAAGCACTATGTGATGGCGTCTTGGAGATCTCCCCCTGGACAAGGCAGAACTCACCTCCGACCCAGGCTGGCAACTTACACAATTTCTTTCTTTTTCCTTGCCTGTCCTTAGATGAAACATAACTTTAACATAACATAGAGCTTTTGTGCTCTAACATGCAAACCTTTCTCCTCTCCTTTCCCACCAGCAAAAGGCGGTGTGGCCTTTCCATCCATCCATCCATCCATCCATCCATCCATCCATCCATCCATCCTTCCATCCATCCATCCATCCATCCCTACTTGCCTGTCACCTCCCTGCTGCTCACCTTGTCTTCCAGTATCTCCATCTCACTGTGTCCTCCCACACCTCCAGCGTGCCAGCGCCCAAGGGATTTTTCTCTCCTCCCTCTCATTACTGTCCTCTGCCCTTTGTTTCCTTGGCATTTTACCTTCTGCTTCCTCTCCAAGTGCTCCCCTTGGCTCTTACCACCTCACTCCCTCCCCCAGCAGTCACCTCCCTTCTCTCTGCCCTGAGACTCAGCCCCTCTTCATTTTTGGGAGCAGCAAGTTTGCTGCTCCAGTAAAAAGTGCTGCCTCAGCTTGCAGAAGGAGACGAATGGTTTGTTGGTAACGAGTCTAATGAGGCTGTTTTTAAGGCAGCCTGGAAGTCCACAGCTGGTTGTCAGTAAACCCATTTCTATGCAGAGCTCTGTGTCCCTACGCAGAAGGAGCTCTGGAGGCGATCCTTAGATTTATTTGCTCTGTGAATTGCTCAAGAGCTCTCCAGCCTACATGCCTCCACCACACCGGCACTGGCATCACGGGACTTTCACCCCTGCATTTCACCCACCTCCATAAACCATTGCTCCTTCCAAAAAGCAGGATGAGAGCCTGCCTGAGAGGTAGGGTGCGGCAGCTTCTCAGGGTTAATAAATAGCTGTGGATTTGTGCTGGTCTGCTTCCACTCGAAACAAGGAAGATCAACAAGTGGCAAGAGGGGAAGGCAAACAGTCGTGCCCACAGCTGTGTGCTAAGGGCTGGGCAGAGAGCGGGCAAGAGAACTTGGCATATTTCCTTGACCTCAAGGGGCAAGAAAACTCTGCAAGCAATGCTGTGCGCTGCTGGTGAGGCTTAAAAATCCAGCAATGCTCCTTGGTGTCTTCATCTCTATAGAGCCACAGCGAGGCATCCGTACTGCGGCTCATCTCAGATCCCAGCTCCTCTGATCTACCGCCTCATGGCACAATGGGTACAGAGAAGGACTTGGCTCACCCTGACAGTCTCCAGAGACGAACCTCTGAACAACTGAAGTGAGATCTCCTGCCACCAGGCACTGATGCATCATTCATTACCACTTGGAGCTGGGAAAGGGGAAGGGAGGGAGCTGCTGAGTATCAGACCACAACACTTGCTTCTGATCAAAGCCAACTGAATCCAAAGCGTTGCTGTTGGAGTGATACTTTTATCTGTGCTGGGCTGGGGTTAGGGTTACTTTAGGGTTTCTAACTTCCCTGGTCCTGCTGTTGATCTCTTCTCTCCCAGCACCCAGCACACACGATTAGATGCAAGCACCTTGCTTGCACTCCGGGAGGCTGACCTTGAGAAGCCTGAGATGCTAGAAATGACCCCTGGAGGGATACATGAGTTGTGTGACCTCGTTGCAGCCCAGCAAGCTGTGTTTGCTGAGGATCTGGCCTGCTTTGGGGGTAAATAAAGATGAGGCGTGCTGCCACATTCCTGTTCAGAGTGCTTGGCTGTGACGTCTGTCACACACAGAACCTGCCTTGTATGTCGCAGTTTCTGCCCTCACCTGACTTCATGTGTTTCTTTCTTCACAAATTCTTTGGTGGTAAGGTGAGAGTTTTGACATTTTTTAGTAAATGGTTGTCACCATGAAATAGCATTTCCCTGCAGAAAGAAATCTAGAAGGCTGTAGCTAGCATGCAAAAGGCCAGGCAGACATGCCTGTTTTCCCAGATGTGGCTGAAACCAATAAAATAGGGCATGAGGAAGGAGACAGCTTTACAGTAATATTCAAGTGTTCCATGCATATATCTGTCTTCCAGTGTGGGCATTATGCTGCTGAAACCAGAGGAAATGCTAGGGTGTGCTAAGATATATACTGAAACAGCTCATAGACTTCGGTCACGAAGGAGATGCTGCTTTATTAACAGCATGAATCTGTCAGAAGCAGGTGACCTTTATGACAGGGAATTGAAAATGTTATTTCTGATAATGAAAACGATAATTCCTGAAGTTGCTAGATGTTTCAGTTATTTAAAGGAAGTGTAAAAGCTGTAACCCAGGAACCACTTAATGGCATCAGTGCATTGGTGGCCCTTGAGGAAACCTGTGTTCCACTGGCTAAGGGCTCTGCTGTCAGGGGTCCCAGAAGAGGCTCAGGGAGGGGAAGGTGCAGCTTCACTCTTCTCCCTCCCACAGCACCGTAGTCAGTCCCGTCAGAGCACGGACATCCTAGAAAGGCCAGACTTAAGTGCCTACTGCTCAAATGGCTTTGCATTTAATTGCAGAGGAACAGGAGAAGTCTGTTTAAAGGGATACCTGTCCTTAGGGCATTTCTTGCTCCTGTTTCCTCTGAACTTCCTGGAAAAACATTATTGACGATAAAAGAGAAGAAAACATGCTTCTAGAGAAATAACCATAATACCCAGCCTGGCTGGGTGTTGTGAAGATCCCTGCAGTAGCTGTGGGTAAGGAACACAGCTGCCTTTCTGAACATCCCAGTCTTCCCCAGGACAGACCTGCTACTGCCCCAGCATCTGCACTGCTTCTGACCACCCACCCCAACAGCAGCTCATGAGAGCACTCAGCATCCCTTCAGCCACTTGCTAGCTCTGTCCTCTGCCTCTGAGGGACATTTTGTTTCTATTTTCCCCCTGCCACAGAGTCACAGCCACTGGGGAGCTCCAAAACCAGAGCAGAGTTATTTCTACCCGCTCAGCATTACCTCTGTTTGGGTACCGCGGTTACATCCCATCAGCTACCGCCTTCTCAGTCCGAAAGCCAAGGCTGGTTTTTGACAGCCATCTTCTATTCTCCTTTCTCTGATTTGGAGCAAATTTGCCCACTTGCCTTCCCTCACCATTGCCTCTTTTTTTCATGCCTGAGTTTGTGTCCTCTAGATCTTTGCAGACAGATGCCGAGCCCACGCCTCTGTTCTGGCGCAAGGCCCTGGGTTAATTCTGGGCTTTGCCCTTCCTTCCACCGCATGCCAAGGATAGTGAAGGGTCCAGCCCCTAAAAACTTTGCAGGTGGCAGACACTACTCTATCCTGTCACCTGGGGATGGGTCAGCCCTGTCCTCAGGCTGTCCTGCCCCACTGCTGCAGCAGCAAGGGACCACGTGTACCCAGATACTCATGGCAGCCTCTTCTACGGGAAAGATGTCAATCGGTAAAGGCAAATACAGAGAAGGAAAGGCTTAAAAAAATAAGGAGAAAGCCAGTTTTTTCTTCCCTTGCTGGATCAAGATGTGGGGGGTGTTAAGGGACTTGCTCCCCCCCTCATGTTAGCCTGCTGCTGACTGGATTTGCCCTTTGCTTGTGGTGATGCTTTGCCCCAGGATGATTTAAGTTATTAAGTACCTCACCTAGGCAGCAGCAGAGCCTCCTGCACGAGTAATGGATGAGAGCTCACCTCTTGGGGAGCTCTTGGGGAAAAGAAACTGAGGCAGGCACCAGAGGGCCAGTGCTGGGTGAGCCCAGGACATGGGGCCACAGACTTGTCCCCCAGCCTTTCTGATGGAGACCCTGCCAGTGTTGGGAGCAGCCTCCTTGCAGTGCTGGGTGCTCACAGTCTGGCTCACAGGAGCTGAATGGGGTTAATTGATCTGCTTCTGTGATGAAGCCCGTCTGCACCCTGGCCTTCCTCTAAATGCTGCCTGCCAAAACAAATCAGCCAGCTCCTCTCCGGGCCACCCAGCCGCCCCGGGCTCTCTGCACATCCATTCAGTTAGTTTTGCATCTGGCAGGCAGGGAAGGGGAGGGCAGCCCAGGCCCCTCTCTCCTGGCAGCTGCCAAGGGGCTGCCTGTTTGCCAGGCACCATCCTTGCCGGGCTGTTCTCCCCTGCAGCTATCAGGAATAATAACCTGGTGCCATTCCCATCGTGGGCTGTGCTCCACGCCATCACCCTCTCCAATAACACAGCTCTGTATGCCCCCAGCCTGACACCGTGGGAAGCCCCCTGCACTCTCTTCCATCTCCTCATCATTCCCACGATGCTGGCAGTCTCCACGGCTTGTTTTGGGATTTTATAGGGCTTGGGGTAGGGGAAGCTGGCCACGAGCTCTGGTGTTTTAATTACAGAGAGGGCAAGAAAGAAACAGGCAGGATTGCCCTGCACTTTGTAAGCTTCTTACCCCCTGCAACTTGCCAGCTGATGGCTGATCCTGGCTGGCTGCTTCTTACTGTTCCTGCCTGACGATCCAACGCTGCTGGGTCCTATCCTGATGATCTCTAACAGCCAGGATCCCGAATAAGGGACCTAGTGCCGGCGTGCCTGCAGGTGCATCAAGAGCCAACCCAGCCCTGTGTCGCCTGCTGCCGGGGCTACAGAGGAGCCTCTGAGGGTACTTGGAGCAAGTGAAAGCACCTCTTCCCCACCTGAAGTAACATCCCAGGCTCCTCAGCTCTTCCCATCCCCATCCCCATTATCTGCAGCCTCTCATTTGGGTGGCAAAGATGTATTTCACATCAGGCACAATCCCCAAATCCTTCTCCCCTGCCCGGTGAGCCCTCGCCCCGTGCCTCGCGCTCAGTACTCACTTTCAATGAATAGGCCAAGGCGATGAAGCCGAGGCAGCAGAAGTTGAGGTATACAAAGTTGAAGATGGACCAGAGATAGTAGTCATTCACCTCGGTGGTGTCAGGGTAGATTTCGATGACAGTGGTGGGGTTGGTCATCGTCTTCTTCTCCACCGAGTGCTTGCATGGGACCGCTGGCCGCAGGCTGTCCCCTTTGCAGCTCTTGCTCTCCATGAGATAAACGGCAGAAGAAGGAGACAGGACGGGCGAAGCTTGCCGGAGGGCTGGGGGCTTGGCGATGCAGGCAAAGCAGCCCTGCGGGGGCCCTTGCGGGGGTCTCGGGGTCCAGGCCACCCCCTCAAAGGGGCATGGCGGGCCCAAGGGGGGGTCCTGTGTCCTCTCCGTGGTGGCTGCCGCGGCGTCACCGCGCTCTGCCCTGGCAAAGCGAAAAGCCCCCCCGTGAAAAATGGGGGTAAGGGGATGGAAAGGCCGGGGGCAGGGGGAGAAGAGAAAGGGGGGAAGGAGCAGAAAAGGGGAGACGTGGGAGGAAGGCAGGAGAGAGAGAGAGGGACCGGGAGACAGGAGAGAGCAGGGAGAGGAGTGAGGGAGTGGGCAGAGGAGAGAGGGAGGAGAGTAGGGCAGGCAGGAGGGGGAGGAGGGAGCACCGCTACACCCGGGGACCACGACGCCGCCGCCTCGGCGCGGAGCTGCCGCCGGCCCCAGCCCCGCGGCGGGGGCAGAGCGGGCAGCATCCCTCCCCCTCTGCCACGGCCTGCCCCCGCCGCTGCCCGCTGGCCTGCGTGACCCGCCTTCCAGTCACTACTGGGGAAATAATCTTTCTTTGAAAAAGGAGAGAAATAAAAGCAGAAAGAAACACTTGGGAGGCGCCGAGGGGCTGCGAGGGAATTGCCAGCCGGCCGCGCTGCAGCCCCCCGAGCCCTCCCCGCCCGCCTGTCTGTCGGTCTGTCGGGGCCTTCTCCTTTCTGTCCCATGCCGGGATGGGAGCCGGTGGCTCGGCTGCGGGCGGAGCGGGTCTCCCGGTGCGGCAGAGCAGCCCGCCCCTCCGCCCTCCCTCTCTCCCTCCCTCCTTCCTTAGGGAGGGTGGGTATTTTGGGGGGGATTTTTTTTCCTGAGTCCAGTCTCTGAAGGATTCCAGATGTGATTCCATTTCCCGGTTCCTTCCACCTGCCAGCAGGTTTCCCATACCCCTCCCCCCCGCCTTTAAAATTTTTTGTTAGGATATCGTGGCTGGGGAGGAGGGGAAGAGGGGATGAAGACAGGGGACGGGGAAAAGGGATATTGGAAGAAGTTCCCCTCCACCCTAGCTTTGCAAATAGGAGAGACTAGTCCACCTCTGGCTACCCGTCCGTCCGTCCATCCGTCTCCTCCGAAGGCATCAGGAGGAGCGAGGGATACTCACAAGGAGGGATGCGGGGAGTCGCTGCATATCCGGCTCAGCACTGCCTCCGGCTCGGCTTCCTCGGCGCTGGAGTTGAAGGAGGAGGGGAGGGCGGGGAGGGGGGCACCCATGGACTACGGGTGGGCAGGGAGGGAGTTAGGGGATGGGAAGGTCAACCTGCAGCCCACTCTCTCCCCCCGAACATGCTTCACGCAGGAGAGCTCCTCCGTGTCTCAGCCCTTCTCCTCGTGTCCCCCCCACTGGGACGTCACCTCCTGCTTGGAGCATCCTGGTAGCGCCCCGCTGGAGAAGGGCATCTCCTGGACCCCGGCCGAGCGGCTTCCCCAAGCATCAGAAAGGGATGCTCGGCCCTGTTCTCCCCAGTATCACCCACAGAGACCTTTGCAGCGGGGACTCGCTGCAGCCTTGAGGGTTTACTCCTATGGACCTGGGTGAAAAACTAAAACAAGTGTGGCAGGAGTGCGTGGGGACAACCGGAATTAACAACGGGAGGTAGTGGTGATGCAATGCTGTGAGGAAAAACGGGCTCCGGTCGTGAGGGGATGAATGAAAAGGGGATAAATCCTGTGTGTTAGGTAATAGATCCTACTGGCATGGAGCAAATCCCAATGCAGGCAGGAGTGGGAGCGCTCCGGCAGCAGGATGCACGGCATGTGGCTGCTTTAGGGGAGGGGAGTGGGGGTGTCATGAAGGCTGGTCAAGCCCAAGAGGATTTGGCTGTGCCCAGGCTTAGCACAGAATCAGGGATGTGCTTGCTACCTCCCATTCCTAACCCTCTGGAAGCTGCACGGAATCCCAGCTCTAGGGTGCTATGGTAGCGTGCCCCCAGGGACACGGTCATGGAGAGCAGCTGGTGCCGTGCAGGGACAGCTTGCAGGTCATTCAGGAGGATGCAGCCGTGGCACAGGGAGGGTGAGGACACAAGGACATGCCGTGTCACCACCTCACAGTGACACAGCCTGGCGCAGGTGGCCTTGTTGCAGCAGGCAGTTCAGCTGTGGCGCTGGGGAAGGGTAGCAGAGAAATCCCCAGAGTACTGGAAACAGGGTGGGTAAAACAAAAGTTTGTGTGAGCAGAAACTGCAAGGGAAGGGAAATCCTCTGGAAAAGCCTTAAGCCTACACATAAAGTGCTGAGCTAAGAAATAAGGATGGTAATTCACTGAGCTCTTCACAGGCAGGTTTAGCTCCAGTGTAGGGGCACCCACCCCGTGTTCATCCCCGTGGGTTGGTGTGATGTAGGGGAACTTCTTGCACATCCACAGGTCTCTGAGGCTGAAGGGGGTCCAGTTTCCACGAGAACAGTTTAATCCTTCTGAAGATGCTTGCATTGGTTAAAAAAGGACAAATTGTCCTCTGATTCAGGATTTATTGCTGCTGGAGTGGTGTTGGGTTCTGCCAAAGTAAAGAAGGTTTTATTAGTGCTACGGCTGCCTATGATGAGACCCAGGTCTCTCTGAAGAAGCTGCTAAGAAACAGAAGCAGCTAGGGTGAGAGTGATGCTCCTGTGGGATTAAGAGGTTTGCAGGAGAGGCAGAGCCATGGCCAGCTGTCGTCAGCTTTTCTGGAGGGCTTGGACAAACTAAGCTGTGCAGAGTATCCTCCCTGCGGGCTCAGAAGGAACAATGAAACCCCGTGGATGCAGACGGGAACTACTGATGAGCCTGCTGTTTGTTTGTCTGGGGAAAGTTGTGTGGGTAGGGCTGCTCCTCTTCATGTCAGGCAGGGATGGAGGGTGAGCAGAGAAAAAGGTCAGAGGGGGTTTGAAGCAGGCAAGAGGAGGCAGAAAGGTGGCGTAGGTCAATGTGAGATCAACAGAGACAGTCACATTCCCTGGTATGAATAGGACTGAAAGGTCAGGGAGGTTGAATGGCAGCTTTTCCTCTTCTCCAGGTACCAGGTCATCCCTGGTTTGCAGAGCACTTTTCCGTCTTTGAGTGAGTGATTCCTCATCTTCGTCGATGTTAGGTGTGAGCAGTGAAAGGTTTATTGTGTGGACCACAGTGGCATATATGCAGCATCACTGGTTCAAAAACCATTCATGTGACCCTTCCCCTAGGGAATGGACATAAAAATTGGAAGGAATAAAACCCCTCAATATTCTGCATTATTTTAATCCTCCTCCATTTTTCTGGGGATCTTCAAAGGTCATGCATGCACACCCTCGACCATATGGTCTAAGACTACTTTCCTTTCAAATAAAAGGTGGGGTTAGTATGAATAATCGCCTGCATTACTGTGGCATCTAGGCTGCTTCCCCTTGTGCTAAGCACGGGACAAACAGAACAGAAGGATGTTTCCTGCCCCAAAGCAATTCTCCCGTAATCACGTTAGAGACATGTGGGCTGTAGCATAATCAAGTGCTGTAAGACCTGTGAGAAAATCTTCCATCTCAAATCCTACTCAAGCTCTTCAGAAAACCATTAGCAGAACCTGACCCTGCTTTTTCTACTTCTGAAGGAAAAAGTCCACAGCCTCCTGAATGCTCCTTTCCTATTAGCCCTATAAAATTCGTCAATGGGTTGCTAAGTTCCATAAGCAGTAAGGCAGCCTGAGACTCGGAGGAGTAAATCCAATCTTCCCACTCTCCCTTGATCTCTGTCTCCTGTTCTCTGAGCTTTCATTCCGCACTCCGCTTCTCTTCCCTCCCAAAGAAACCTAAAAATAAATAAATCCAAGAAAGAGCGGAAAAAGGAAAAGCCATCAGCCCCCAAAACGATGTGCTTAGTCATTCATGGTGAGTAAAAATAGTTTCCCAAATGAACAAATTGCTGAGCCAACCAGATGAGCAAGTCATCTCCATAAATGAGGGGTCTCATCCTCCCTCTCCTGGGCAGGTCCTTGTGTTAATGGGCTTTTGGTAAAGCCCTAAGCAGAATCACTTGGAGAAGGATCAGGCCCAAGAAGACAGCCCTGGGGGTCAGTGCCAAGCACCCTACTACTTAAGGGGACATGTAATGAAAAATTTGATGTTCTTTGCATCAATGGAGACATTTAATGAAGAGTGAGATACCAAATTGTCATATGCATGGCGTTCTGCAGAGATGGTGCAGTAAACAGAGGGGCTGAAGTAAACCTGAGGACTTTCTCGGCAAGATAGTGTGGGGCTGCATTCAGGCTGCTCCCGGGGCAAGGTGTGCTTTGCTCCCTGCTGGAAAAGCATGGGTGGGAAATTCCGGCTCTTGGCTTCTCCAGCTCTTGGCCAAGATCAAGGCTGTGATTGTTCCCACTGGGATGTAACGCTCAGTACACAAGGCACGATTGAAGACTTAGGCAGAATCCCCCCAGCAGAAGCAGGGCCCTCATATTCCTCTGAATAAATATTTGGCAGCAGATGACTTGTTCTCCCCTTGGGCTATTGAGGAACAGTGGGCTGCATGATTGGTTTTCAGGATCCAGCCAGCCCTTTTGGGTTAAGTCCATCTCTTTAACACAGGAGAACAGCTGATTGGGGAATGTAGGCATCCTGGGGGAACAGAGGCTCAGGATATGCCAGTAGGGAAATCAGCTAAGCTATGTGCTTAGATCTGCGCTCAGAAGATGGGATGGGACTTGGCTGCATCCATCTTGCTTATGTAGATGATGCTTTTTTCAAAGTAGGGATTAGCTCTTATCTTCCACCTGGCACATGGGGCCTTCATTCCGCTTCAGAGTCTCCAGTTCCCATACAGCAGTGCTAGGACTAAAAATTACACAGCTAGGCAAGAGGGATGGATTTTTCCAACACTGCTGAAAAAATCTCACACCGTGTTCATCACTGGGCTCTGGGACTTCCCCAGACTTCACACCTTAGTTGATTTTAGGCCAAACTTAGAAACAGAGGTTCCACTTTGGCTGCTACAGGACCACTCCAAATCCTAAGCAGGAACTTGTTCTAATCCTAAGCAGGAGCTTGTTCTGACTGGTCCAGAGGACCAGGGGACAGCCTGCGTTCCCTGTTAATGGACTACTCTTGGCAATACTCAGGTGAGCAGGTGTGGCCCCAGGAGAAGGCTGTAGGCTAGCAGGGATGCTGGGAGTGCCTGCTGCCCCAGTGGTGCTGGGTTAGGCAGGTGGCATTGTCATGTCCCTTTTCAGAGGCTCAGTTATGTTTTAGTCCATTGAAAAACACAAATCCAACAGGTTCCTAGCATGTTTCCTCATCAGAGAGAAGGGGAGGAGCCCTTCTGAAATACACGAGTCCACACAAGTGGGCAACCAGACGTTCAGGGACAATAGGTCAGGGAGACAGTCTCTGGACACCCACAAAGAGTTTGGCATCTCAAACTGCAAAAGGAAAACACCACTCTCAGAGTTAAAGGGGAAAATACTGTATTTTCTTTTCAATTTTCTATGAAGAGACAATTAATTCTGACAGCAAAATAATTTTAAAAAACCAGTCACACGATTAGAGATGGGTTTAAAAATGCAAATAAAAGAACAAGGGGAGGAGACCCATTCAGGGAAGACTGCAGTCAACTGGTCCTCCAGCCTATCCTACAGTGTGTCACTCAGGGCATCACTCTGGGCCCCAGGCAGCTGCCTCCTGCCTGCTGACAGACATCAGCCCACCTGGAGTTACCGTGCCGGGACCACGCAGGCGGCGGGAGGCAGCACGCGCCCAGCACAGCCACAGCCCAAGGGCTCCGTCCGGGGCTGTGCTGCACATCCCACTTAAATCTGATGCTAAAGATGTTCAAAAGCCACTGCCAGGTCCATGTCAAGCTTCCCCCTCACATCAGGTCTGCTCAGCAGGTACGCAAGAGGCCAACTCTCTCTCGCTGTGCTGAAGAAATCCTGCGACTGGGAAACGATGTAGCAGAACTTGGAGGAGCTCTAGTCACTTAACTGGCGTGAAACTGAAGATCTCTGGAGAGGTGCTGAATATTTGCTAATTTTGGAGCAGCTATTGAAGGGTTTTTTTTTGGTAACATGCTACTGTTCTCTGGCCAGTCTACAACAGATGTCCTTTGGTGTCCAGAAGCAGAGTTCCAGGTGAAGACTACAAGCAGGCAGAAGCAAGCTTTGGGAAGCAGCATTTGTCATATCTGGGGTTGTAGGGGACGATGCATGTGTCCCACGTGTGCCTACGCCTGTCCCCACTGTCCATGCCAGACCCCTCCAAGGGGAAGCATGGTTATAATGCCAAACTTACTTCACTGGGCAAAACAGTCTATTCCCTCACTGCCCAAAGATCTTCCTCGGAAAATTTCTTGACCCCACTGCTACTGCTGGCAGGATTATGAGTGAATTTTGGGTAGCCAGGATTTTGCCATCTGTTTAGCCTGGTCTGGGTCATGGCCGCTGCTGATCTTATCCTTTTGCCACTTGCGGCTTTGCTCCTTATCTGCTGCCACTCCCTTAACTTCAGGACCTGATCCAGCACACTGGAAAAGTGAAGAGAGCCTTTTACTCCCAGCACAGAGGCTGGGATACTTGGCAGGCTCTCTTCTGCTTTCCAGTATTGCTTAAAACTCATTTTATCATCCTCCCAGCTCCACCAGTGCTTGCCTACCAGTGCCAGCCAGAAAGTGGCTCCACATGCGCAGACCCCGGCTCTCGGCGAGGCTCTGTGTGCACAGCTAAATCAGCTACAACCTCTCCAAAGCAGGATTGTGCCTCACTCTGTCTGCAACACGGCTGGACATCAACAAGCTCACCAGCGTTAGTAAAGTGGAAAGCAGGTACAGAAAGTGTTAAAGGCAATTGGATTTTGGGACAGGGCAGCAGGGAAAGTGAATACAAGTCCAGCAGCTGCCATGGCATCCTCCTGCCCAGGAGGTTTGCTGGCTCTGCCAACTGTCTCTTGAGTTTTGGGCATTTCAAAATGCTGTGAATCATGTTTCCAAAAGCTCTCATGTGGCTGACAAATACGGATTTTATCAGTATGGTTTCAGCTTGTAGATCACTTCGTTGCTTTAGGAAACATTATTCTCAACTCACTGGCTGTGGATGAAGCTGGGAAGATTTGCTGTTTGGGGAACCTGGGAGAAGGTCACTAAACTCGAGAGAACTTGTGCCACATGACTTTGCTCAGCAGAAGGCTGGACCTTCATGGCCCTGAATTTCAGTAACCTCTATTATAACCTATCTTGATTCCCTTAATATTCATACTGACTGAAAAGTCCCACTGGCTGGAACCCCCCTACAAACCCTTGTCCTGTTATGTCAGCCACGTGGACATCATGCCTCCCAGCTGTCTCGCTAGTGCCATCACTAAACAAAACACACCACCAGAGCCCTCAGGCTCTGAAACTCGTCCCCTGGGCACACTACCATGCTTCCCCATTGCTCCAGCTCAGGACATGCTCTTCTAGGACCAAGCCAGCACAAACTCCTTGAGAAATGACCTACTGGTCACTGCCTCAACCTGCCAAGGAGGGGTCATAAAGACAGATTCTCCCAGGCCGTCCACTCCCCCACTTCATGAATGAAAAAGCAGTAAGAACTAATGTGCAAGACAGCCTTCCCTTGTCCCTCTCCCCCAGCACAGAAGCCCAAACCCAAGAGCAGTAGCACAGCCTCTCTGCACGAACAAAGGTGCCAGGGGCTGGCTTCAGCCAGCTGCCCCCCCAACCCCAGGAAGGACACCAACACTGGGAGATGTGAGAGGGCCTTGTTCAGCTCTGAGAATCATTCTGAAAAAGAACTACTGGAAGACCTAGCAGTAAAGCAAGGGACTACTCCAGCTGGAGTTGTCAGCTAGAGACCTCCCAGCACCACTTACTCAACAGAGTGGAAAAAGTAGCTAGCAGGGCACTAATGACTATTTTCCATGTAATTTTAAATCTAGTTCCACTTCTTTTTCTTTTTTTCTTTTTTTTCTCCTTTCCACTCACTGGGTTTCTAATACTGGTAACCTTTCTCTACAGCTCCCGTGTGTGTGTGTTTAAGTGTGTGTGTGGCAGAGGCAGTGGGGGTCAGGTGTTTAGACACTTTGGGCAAGGCCAACACGGTTGTTATCACGGTCAAAGGCGGTGTAGTAGGGTCCAATAAAGACATCTCCCAGGATCCAGAGTGGGCCCCCAGGGGGTGGGATGTCCAGGCCTGAAAAGCCACTTATGCATAAAGTCTGTCCTTGTCCACCAATCTAGAAAGAAGAGTGAGAGCTTCAATCTAAGCAGGGCATTCCCTTCCCTCAACCTTGCAGGCTTGGCAACAACACCTGCAAGGCTGCCTTTGTTTCAGCCTCTCCCAGACTGAGATCCACAGATAGCAAAAGTGACTCCCAACCCACTGCTTCTATGACTCCAAACCCAGCTCCCCCTCCCTTAAGCACTAAAGCATCAAGCAAAGCTGCACATGACCATAAACTTCCCAGCCCACACAGCACTGAATTAGAGCCATTGGTGAAGGTCTGCACACGATGGTCCTTGCAAGTTGATTCTGATGGCTTAAATCAGAGGCTGGTGGCCTCTGCTATAATAAAGCTGGCCTCATGGCACCAGAATGCAGCAGAAAAGAGTGATGCAACAGCTTTCCTCCCCTTCCTCAACCATCCTGCTATCCCTCACAAGCATTATGCAGAATTCAGTCTCATTCCTGTGAGACTTTGATGAGGTTAACTGGATCCATCTGCAGTGCCATCACCCTGACACCCCAGCCTTTCAGACTTCTTCCCAAGCACCAGCTCCAGCACTGCTTTGGCTGCTCTTGTGTTTTGGAGCAGTGGAAGCAAAAGCCAGGCCTTGGGGAAGAAGCATAAGGGTGGAAAAATTTGCCTGGACGTACCTCGAGGATATACTGCTTTCCTGTGAGGTTGAAGGACTTCCCTCCTAGTCTTATCGTGATGACAGGCAGCGTTGGCACTTTTTCACAGGGGACCATGTACTGAAATTGCAACAGT
The DNA here is from genome assembly GCA_013398955.1 of Callaeas wilsoni. Taxonomy (NCBI): domain Eukaryota; kingdom Metazoa; phylum Chordata; class Aves; order Passeriformes; family Callaeidae; genus Callaeas; species Callaeas wilsoni. The sequence goes on along the minus strand of VWPU01018326.1, from coordinate 94,521 downwards.
AAAGGCTTTAGATTGGACCTCCCACACTCTCAGTCTTCCTTGAGCACAATCATATCTCTGCTGTGGTTTTCCCTAAAACCAGCTCATCTCTGGGTGCAGGAAAAGGTTGAGCTGGGGTAAGTAGGCTGCTCCCTGCCTAGGGCTCCAAGCTGAGGGGCAAGAGAGCTTTATGGATAGGCATGGAGCCAAAGGATGCTGGATTCAGCTTTTGGCTCTGCTGAGTCCCAGGGTGCCACAGTTGATGTGGCACAGTTGGGGGTTTTTACCAGAGGAGAGGCAGCTGTGGCTCAGTACACAAGGATTCACAGCATAATGAACAGACAAAGCCAGTTTCATTAACAATGGCAAGTCTTGGGGATGATGGCAGGTCTAAGCCAACTGCTGCTGCAGCTTGGGGTCTCTGACGCTGCAGAGATGCTCATGGTTCTGATTTGGGAGTGCTTTCAGAGCAGGCCATTTTTTTCTACAGGGTCTTTATAATCCATATTCTTCCACAATTTCAGGAAGGAGAGAGAGTTTTGTGAGATTAGCTTTGACGGTTGAAAACTTGGCAGCAAAGGGCTGCCATTTGCATGAAATAGACTTTTATTAAAGTGTCTCTGGACTCACATTCATGTGAATCCTTGGCCTCAGCTGCAACTCAGACCCCTTCTCTTTCACCTCCCAGAGATGGGTGGCAGAGGTGACCCAAAGCTTCCCACAGTTCATGGGACCTGGGCTTTCTACCATGAGCACGAGCAGGGTGGTGAATGCTACTCAGGGTCAAAAGATGAAGGGGACCCTGCTGTGCCAGTGGCTCTTCCAAGAGCACAGGATGGGAACAAAGATCAGAGGGAGCAGAAGACTAGGGTCTCAACAAGCATCTTACATCAACGGTGTAAGCATAGATACTGTGAAGGCCATAGACTCTCACATTTCCAGCCCAGCCTCACCTCGCCTTTTATGAGTGGTTTTGCACCAATGGCCGCCTGTATCTGCTTCACTTCTTTGGTGGGGCCAGTGATGAGTGAGGTTCCTGTGTCCACGATGGCCTCGCAGCCTCCCTGACACACGCTCGACTTGTTGGCAACATCCACCCTGGGGAGAGATGCCCAGACATTAGACAACCCTTAAAGGCCTCCCAGTGAAGGCTGCAGGAAGCAGTACACAGGCAGGCAAAGGAGGGCTTTGACAGACATCCAGGAAGGGCAGATGCTCAGAAACACTGATGCAGCATCTACTCAGTGCACAGACCCTCTGGCTGCCTGTTGTCTGCTTGTGACTGAGCAGGTGCCTTGAAGTGTAACTGCATTTCTGCAGAAAGCCTGGATGCTGCCTGCATACCCTGCCTGCTACCTGCACTCCAGAGCTAGTGCTGCAGCTAATGGACATGGGAGAGACCTAAGGGCAATGCATTATGGGCTTGTATGGCCTGTGCTACCGCAGAAAATCAAAGGGTTAAAGGGGTGGTGTGACAGCCATGGGCAAGGGAAGGGTTCCTGTACAGAGAAAAGGCAAGCCAGGAGCTGTTTGGCTTCCTCACTCACATTGCATTTCACAGCAGTGCAGACAGACAAAGCCTTCTAGCCAAGGGTCTGCCATACTTTGCCAACGCTGCAGGTCTCGGGGAAAATGAGAACTAAAACGCTGCGCTGGGGAGGGATGCAATTCCCGGGAAAAGGACACACTCTGATCACAGGCCACTTTTAAGTTCCCATCACGTGGGAGAGCTCAGAATAGACCGCGGGGCTGGCGGCCGTCAGCTCAGCCTGCTCTCCTCCCCTCTGCCTCCAACAATGTGCGCTGATTGCTGTACCGTGCCCTTCAGTCAAGGGCTGGCTTCCTGAGGCCTCATCCTGCTCCTCTGGAGCTGTGTGCAGGAGAGCCATGCAGCTCAGGCCTTGCTGAGAACTAAGCAAAACTGGGGTTTAATCTGTGGGGCTTGCCCTGCCTGCAAGGAGGACACACTGGCATTTTTCCCCACTTCGCAAGGATGCAGTAGGCGTTTTCAAGGGTTGAGCCATAAACAAGAGGAAAGGATTTTGCAGAACATCTCCTTATGGCTTCTGCCTTTCGTCTCCTTCCAGCGACAAACAACCCAGCCCTAGGGTGGGATTTTAATCTGCTTTTTTTGGTGTGGATGTGTTGCAGGGATGATTCCTTTTCAAGGAAGGTCTCAGCCAAGCCTCAGGCATGTGCTGTCTGCACGTGACCCCACGCATGTAGTCAGGTGGATGGGGAACTTACCCATCCATGTGGATCTGCCAGTAAGCCTTGCGTGTGACATTAAACCAGCTGAACTCTCCCTTGTAATACTTGGGGTCGGTCCCTCCCAGGACCAGCTCACCACCAGGCTCACCAGAGGGATCTCTGAAAAACAATACCCAAACCTGTTAACATCAAGGGCAGGGCAAGAACAATCTGCTTCAAGTGCCCCCAAAATAGCTGCTGGGGTGCTTGGAGGTGAAGCATTGCATTAACAGTATCGGAGACAGACAACTTATGTTGTGCTACCTTATGTTGATATAAGGACAGATACTGTGAGATAGGCTGGGATGGGGAAATGGGAATATTTTGGCCCAGCCAAAGCATCCTGCAGCTTTCTACCTGGTACCTTCTCACAGAAACCTGAAGAAACTTGTGGCAGAGAAGGGAGATGGCAGAGGGGAACTGAGCACTGACACAAGGACTTCCTAAATCAGCTTGTAAAAAGTGCCTGTGCAGGGCTGGACACAGCTGATGCAGGGTTAGGTTGTCTGCGCTTGACTCTGCCAACCAGCAGCCTTGGAGTGAATCCTCAAGGTTACCATCAGGTAAGAGCTTACTGCTGAGCAGATGGGAAGAAATATGGTGATGGGGGAGGGCTGGTGCTTGAATGGCCAGCAGCAGCCCTCTCTGCCCTCCCTGCTCTTGGTGTGCTACTTTTTGGGCTGAAGTAGTTCAGAGTCGCTGCTGCAGTGCCAGTAAAGTGATGGGGTGTCCTGCGGGGAGCAGCAGTGGGTGCGAAGGTGATGGCAGCTGCAGAGGAGGATCTCCCAGTGTGGTGAGAAAGCATCAGCCCCCTCATTAGTGATGACTGATGGGGGCACCCTTGCCTGGGAGGCAACATGGTGGTGACCACATGGCTTATGGATTTTGGCAGCAGACTGGGGCTTTTACCTCTCTAAAGAGGACTGCACTAGCACAATCTCATGATCACAGCCCTGTTTATTTTTATTTCTCTTTCCTCTGGAAACATCATCTGTCTATTCATCAGTTAAGAAATCTGGTCACAGATCCACCCAGCTTTTTATCAGTAAAAGAGCTGCATTTCTACCTCCCTTCTCCTTACTTCAGAGCAGCAAACATAAGAGATTTTGGCCTGACTGCTCCTGCAAGCAGAACTTGCTGAGACTTCCCCAACTGAGAAGTGCTGTCCAGAATGTGAAACAGCAGATGACAAGAGGTGCTACTGGGAAACAGAGAAAAGCTCACTGGGCTTGCCCTCACAGCCAGAGGTGTGCCACCAAACCCAACACTACCTGTTTAGGTAGAAAGAGAACACATTTTTCTCGACCAGCCTCTGTTTCATGACGTTATCGAAGAAAGGCTCAGCGCCCTCCACAGAGATCCTTGGGAATGCCAGGCCCAGGATGCCATCAAACTTGGCAGCGATGAATGTCATGCCTGGCTGCTTCGTGGCCTCCCCAAAGATCTGATCCAGGATTTTCAAGTCACCAAGCTGTGGGGAGATGGGGAGGGAAGGCAAAAGCAGATTGTAAAGAAAACTGACTCAGGAGACCTGGATGGTAACAGAACGTCACTGAACATAGGCTGTAGCACGTCCCTCAATGTGCTGCCACGCTCCTGCCTGCTTTCACCATTGCATTTGTAGGCAACTGCAGAAACCAGATACCTTGGTGCCAACTCTTGTCAGGGGAAGAGATTGGCAATCAAGAGACTGGAACCTCCTGAGACCCTGCAAAGCCCAACATACTTCTAAGGGCAGGAGAATCCCTCTAGCTGTTTGCAGTGTCCCGGCACTGGCCTTGCTGTTCTGCAGCCCCTCCTCTTTACACAGGGGACCCATGTCCATTTGTCCCTCCTACACCTCCTCCCCTATCACCTACTTCATCATTTCCTCCCAGTCTGAAAAGCTCTTGTGCTGTGCCTTTAATCCTCTTCCCCACTCTGGACATCTTCTAAGTCATCTGTGTATCCTACGTCCTTGGGTGCTGCACCCATCCTTGGCTGGGAGCACAAATCCCTCTCACCTCTGCCCACAACCCCTGTGATCTCCCCTACATACGAAACATCCCCGGGATATTGTTGTATCTCTCGGAAGAGCTACCAGCCTGCAGAGACCTCCCGCAAAAGGGCAGAAGACCCAGCCAAGAAAGCGAGGTTGAGCCTGAAGCACAAAAATAGCAAGCAGAGTACTGAGAAATCAAAGGTCACCTCCCCTGCCAGCCATAAGAAGGACTGGCATTCCCCACTGGAAAGCTGAAACGCCTTGCAAGGGCAGATCCCCAGAATGAAGATGATCAGAGAAAGGAGGATAGCTCTGCTGATGGGGAGCAGGATGCATCTGCTGGCTTCTGGCTCTAGCAGTTCAGTAGGCTTGTGCGTTTCTGGCTGACCACAGGCAATTTTAGCATCCACGCTAGGACAATTTCAGCCTCGCAGCCTGCAGCTAGCAGCCCTGTAGTGAGCCAAGCTGGCCTCTCCTACCTGATGGCAGATAACGATCCCTGTAAATTACTAATATCCCCCCAGGGTTAGACAGTGCAAGGCTGGGACAGCAGTGCTGCCTTTAATGGTGTCGGAGGATTGCGCTAGGAAAGGGCGATCGAGCCTTGCGAAAGCTAAAAGCCACAGGGCAGGATGTGGGGGGAAAGAGTGCACGGCAACGCATCCGCTCGCCAGCGTGTGCCCCAGCTGTACACTCCAGGTTTACAAAACCCACCCCTCGGCACCACTGGTCCTCAGCAGCTCAGAAAGTTCAATGAAGCCTCTACTTGAAAAAAAAGTAAAATGCAATGGACTGATAACACTGAGTGTCAGGTTTATCTGAATACTGCTCTGCTTGCACATCCCAAGGGGGAGGCAGATTTCTGCCTAGTCATGGATTCTCAGCAGACCCTGCCTGCACTCGGTCCTCAGCAAGGCTGAAACCCAAGACCATCTTTAGCAGAGTGCTCCTGCCAGGTGATAGATCCTCTGTCTCTTGACTGGCTCTCACCCAGACACTGAGCAACCAAAAATCATGACCAGTGGATGGCTGTGTAGTGGCCACCCTCCAGCACTTTGCAGACAGGCGTCGGCGCTCCACAGCTTGCCTGGCCTCCTTGTTAGTGGCCTCAGCCAGCAGTTAAGCGCTGGATGACAAAGGCAGACCAAGAGGTGAGGGCCTCTGTGGCACAGGGCTTGGCACCAGAGCTTGGGGTGCAGAGGCACAGGGGAGAGGCAAGGAATGTCATCTCCTGTGCAGTGTATCTGCACTGCAGTCATGGGAGAGACTTTGTGCCCCACGGCGAGCTAAGTTTCCTCTGCTGTCCTTGAAGAACATCCCAAGGTTGGGCTGTGATATAGGGATGAGATGCCTGAGCAGCAGAGGGCTGGCTGAACCCGCTGCTCTTTGGAGAGCAAGCAGTACTGCGGAGTGCAGCACTACAGGGCATTGCTCCTCCACAGAACAAGAGAGGATGTTTGACATGAGCTCATCACCCCCTCAAAAAAATATTCAGGGCTGAGGGACTCTGGACGACCTGCCAACAAGCATCTTTTGGTCAGACGTCAGTGCCACCAGAGGTTGCTGTGGCTGCTTCCGCCCACCAGAATGGCTGGAGCCAAGAGGGTCATCCTGAAGGTTATTTCAATGTCTTTCTTTCAAGACTATACCTGACTGGGAGCTTGCCTACAACAGGTTGTGCATCAGAGGATGCATCCTGGTGTCCAAGCTGAAGGTCCCTGACCCTCAGAGTCACCCCTGCTCCTGCCTACTACAAGTGGGACACTGCTCAGCTCCATGCAAGAGGTTTTTCTTGCTTCTGTGCAAACAGAAACCAAATGCTACAAGCTGTGCTGTCTGCCAAGAGCCATCCCCACTTCCCAAACAAACTGAGGCACAAAATCCTTCCTCTGAGCTGCCAGGAAGTGGAGAGCTAATTAGCAGACAGGCACTAGGGTGACAATTACAAACCAAAAAAAGAGAAAAAACTGCAATTTTCTTTCTGACTCATGTCAGCCCTTGCATTAAGCCCACATTTTCTAAGGACAATGAAGTTTGCCGTTTGCCTTGCTGCATCTTTGGATGCAGCATAGAGGCAATAGCTGATGCTCCCAGGCTAGCCTGAAATCTTCATGCTGTAAGGATAGGCTAAAGACTGCATCTCGTAAGAGTAACACACTTTAAGCTTCTCCTGGATCCTTTTCTTTTGATTCTGATGAAATTGGTAAAGCCAATACTTTTCAGCTGAACCTAAACAGAAACCTCCAAATCCCCATATTTATGTGCTTATTCAAAACTTTTGCTTTGTTTCTCCTCCCCGCGAAGCAAACATATGCTCTTATCCCTGTCAGAAGAGCGAGTACACATGCACCCCTGACGTTTGGCAGCTGGCAAACTCTCCCGAGCATCTGTACCTGGGAGGAAGTCATGAAAGGCACTCGTCCTTCACAGGACAGAAAGCCCAGCCTTTGCTTGCTGAAAAGCAAACTGTGAAGCAACCACCACCCAGCTAACCCAAGCTGCACCTCGAACACTGCTGGGGAACCTCCCCCCAGGGTGTTACCCAGCCTTTACAAGCATAAGCACCACTTCTTGACGCGAGACCAGGATGGGGCAGTAAAGAGACCTTTTCTGGTCTGTGTTTGGGCAGCTGCCCATGTGGGCATCCACTAATGTGTAGATATTGGCCAAGAACAAGCTGGGCACCACCAGCAGTCTGTGCAGGGGTGTTGGCATGTGCTTGGGCTAGTAAGTTTTTCGGGTCACCAGGAGAAGGGTTGGAGGGATGGCCAGAGACCATGTTTGCAGGGGCACCATGTGAGCAGACCCCTCTCCAAGCCTGCTGAACGGCAGATTAATATCTTCTCCCTCCTCAGCCCACCATCATTATTGTTACCTTAAGAGTCATCATTACTATGTCATTTCAAAGGACTTGGAAACACAGCACTCAAGGATGTTCTATACAAGTAGGACACTCAGGAAAGGAGACCCATTGAAATCTAACAGCTCCAAGCACTCTACTGATAGCAGTCTGGGGTAGCACAGGGCAGGGGCAGTTGTAACTCACCGTGACTACGTCTTGGCTGAGGAACCCGGAAAGGCTCCCTGTCCCATAATGGATGGAAAACTTGGTGCCGTTCTTCTCATAGGTGCTGGACTTAGCAGAGTCGTACTTGTGGTGCACCACTGCAGCCAGGAAGGGGGACACAAAGGGACACACAACGTTAGTGCTCCTTTATACCTACGACTCCCCAATACCTAACACCACACCAACTAGCTTATCTGGACAAATGGACACTCAATGATGTAAAGGTGGGCCTGAACCCAGGATTTGCCAAGACCAGACTGCTTAACAAAGCATTTCCAGTGTCTAGGGAATTAGGTGGGCAGATCCAGTTCAGGCTGTTAAATCCGATTTGGCCACTGGCTATTAAAAGCCTAGGGGTTATGTGGCTGGTGTGGTGTGTTAGTCAGCAGACCAAAATGTATCCCTCCCCACGCCATGGAGAACCAGGGTGGCTTTAAATATAGGCTGCTCTGGGCATGAGCGTTTTCACCTCATGGGCTTATCTGTTTCTTTTACTAGGAGTAGCTGGAAATTTTTCATACATTGTTTTTAGTACAGGAAGAATTCAAAATATTCCTTTATTTGCAGAGGAGAAGGGCTTTCCCCTAGTCTAAGCTGCTTTTGCCCTTGGATGGGTTGGGAGCTGCAGGATATCCCTGGTTTTACGGCCAGGCAGATTCCTCCTCCACAGACTCCTCCCGAGTCACGAGCTGACCAGCGCAGTCCCATGGCTGGCTGCTGAGTGGTGCAGACAGCAGCTGAGGATGAACCAGCGGAGCCCTACACAAAGTGACAGCGCTACACAAGGAGTTTCCCAGCTAGGCTGTCTGGGTCCCAGTTTGGATTCCAGTCTGGCAGGAAGTTAAGCTCCTTGTATATTCATAAAACGAGCCCTTTGGTCCCAGTACCTCCCAAGGCACTGCCTTGAGAAACCAGCTCCCTGCTACAAATGAGGAAGCCCCTAGGCATATCAGCCTAGGTGTCCTAAATCTCATTTCACATATGCAAAAAGAAGGTCTGTCTACAAGAAGTCCAAATTTCCACTCTACTCCCAATGAGCACTGTGGAATGCCTTTCATGGTTGCATTTGTTGACTCCACAGGTTTCTCCACTCTGCTTAAGCAGCACTAGTGGCTTTTAAATGGCATTTTGCCATTGCCAGGTTTGACATATTCAGCTGTGGAGGTTTATTGCATAGGAACGCCACAGAATAAAAAAAACCTTGTAGTCCCTAAGACATTCTCATTTCATTGTGCCTACCTGGCTCTCGTTAATTATAACTCCATAAACATGCACACACATGCTCTGTGCAGCAATAAACCAGAAACTAGGACAGTTTGTATCAGATCTGGCAAGAGGCTGACTTTAAAAAAGTCAGCCTTGCGCAATGGGATAACAGCAGTATTGGTCTATAACTTGGGGAGAAACATCACAACCTATGACGCTGCTCCCCTGCTGTAAGGCTGAAGCTGTTGGAGAAGATTTGATCCTGTATGGGGGTGACATGGAAAAGAAAAAAACAAGGAAAGGACTAATGAAGGATGGATGCAGGAAGCTGGGATTGTATTTCCAGCTCTGACCCTAAAAAGCCCATCAGCCTCTGGCACGTCCTTTCACGCTGCTGCCTCAGTTTCTCCTCTTGCAATGCAAGGCTCCGCATTTTGCAGGGAAGGAGAAGCTGTTGAGCAGTGTCCTGCACCCATGACACTTACTGCAGGCAATGTCCATCAAGGAACAGTGCACAGATGGCACCCAGAGGTTGGAGGAGCCAGTGTCAAAGATCACGGTGAAATTCTGGGGGGGTGTTCCGATGCCAATCACACCGTAATACTGGGCCTGCAAAGGAGAAGAAGGGAGCCATGAGCAGAGGCAGCTCGCTAAAAGCAGGGATTAAAGATCAAAAAATCTCTTTGGGTTGAATAGAGGATCAACTTCTTATCTACACATTGCCTTCCTCTTGTTTTTGGCACTGATAGGTTCCCAGCGTTCGTCCTCTGGAAGGGAGGTTCCCCTTCAGTGTTCACCACTCATTACAGTGTGTGTGAAAAGGATAAATTGAGGACAAGTGGGATGGGTGTGTGCGGGGGAGGACATTTGGGGCAGGGAAGACAGGGAAGAAGAGAAGGGGGAAGGTCTGCAGACTAGCCTGCAGTTCACTACAAGGATGAGAAAAAACAATGGAAGGAAGCCAAGCAAAATGCCTGTGTTATTGAAAAGCTGAAACTGGCTGGGAGGCTGCTTTGCTCGTGGGTTCGCAGAGAAACTGTGGGTTGCAGCGAGCAGCAGCACTGCCCACTGCAGGTGGAGGTACAGCTGCTGAGGGTTTTGGTGCTTGCTGGTGAGCTCCGGGACTGGGGGGAATAAATAAATGCTCGGTCTCAAGAGCTGGAAGACTGGAGGTGTGATGGGAGCAAAGGGCATCAGCAGCACCACCAGAGGTGGATTTAGGCCTCCAGGGTGAAAGACTGGGAGAAGTCCCTATAGCGCAGGTATCTTTGCTCTGAGATTAGATTTCTGCCGGGACTGGAAGAAACCTGAACGGCTGAGTTGTTGGCAAGGTATCCCTCTCTCCACAGAGGAGAGGATGAATAGAGGATGCTAGGCTAGTGCTACATGGACTCATTTTTCCCCAGTCCTCCCAACCAGGCAGGGAGCTGTGTCCTGCCTGGTGAGCAGCTGGTGCAGGGTCCTGGAAAGAAGGCTGCTAGCAAGGGAAGTGAGCCAGTAGCCTTTCCAAACCCCCCGTGTACTTAATTTGGGAGGGGTGGGGGGAAGGGAAGAAAACAGGATTATCAAAGCTGTTCACCTCCTGTGCGCTAAGTTTGCAAGGCTTGCTCACTGAGTAATTAACAATCCATTGCAATTAGCCATAATGGGGAGGCAGCACTTGCTTCCAGTAGTTCTGTAATTATTGCTGGGGCTTGAAAATTAACCCCCCAGTACAGGGGCTCCGTTTGTCACATACATAGACCCATGAAGGGTCCCAGGGGCTGGCAGGAAGCATACAAGGCAGGCTAGTGGGGGTTGTCCCAAGAACTCCTTTGGCAGCAAAGGCATTTTCAGCCAGGCTGGGAGGGACCCAGTGGTCCCTTATCTGCCACTGCAGATTGGGTCGGTGCCCCTGTGACAAGGGAAAACAGTGCTGCCCGGAGCAGCGGTCTGAGCTGTGGTTGCAAGAGACAACACCGTGACACAACCGCTTGCCCTGGCTTTCAACACTGCCAACTGAAACACCGGTGGCCCTTCCCGGATCGCAGGACAGGATGGCACTGGTTGGGTGACAAGAGCCCCTGGGGAAGGGCAGAAGGGGGAATATATCCTGAATTAATGCCTAAATGTCTGGGCTCAGCTTTATTCTGCCAGCTAATGCTCATATCCTACACTGCCTGGTAAGGAACCCTGAAATAGTAAACGCCACACGTGTCTGGCAGCAGGGCAAGGGCAAACTTCACGTCCTTTATCTGACTTCTCTTTCTGCCACCGCACAGGTGCCTTTACTCCCTAAGTTGCTGAGAAGAAAGTGGAGGTACAGGGTGGCTTTTCCCAAGGCAGTGCAGCAGATGAAGAATAGTGAGAGGAAGGGTCCTGCATCCCCAGTCCCATAGTAACCCAGTATCCAATCTGAGCCTTCTTCTCCTATCCTGTGCTCACTCGCTTGTGCCCCAACACCTCAAGGAATGGAGCATGATTTTTATACCCCTGTCTTGCTAGAAGTAGAGTCAAAATGGCCAGAAGATGCCAGGAAGGATTGTAAGTGAGCAGGCCCCTATTTATGATTGTTAATTAGTGACAAAGGGGAAAGGAAATAGGTCACAAACTGAAAAGCTCCTGCTTGGATGGCAGTGGGTTGTTTGTTGTTGTTATAATTACTACTATTAGTATTTTTAGTTTAATAATGATGGGAAGCGCCTTTTGGCACCCACTCACTAAGCCATGGGAGTGCATGAATATGTCCTACAGGATCAACATCTCTCCCTCCTGTGCCTTCCTGGCTGGTGGAAGGCTGGCTTATCTCACCACCCCCTGGGAGAGCCACTTGCCCAACATTGTGCTGGGGTCTGCTACAGTGTGGGGGATGGTTTGCAGGGGCGTTGTTACTCACATCCATGTAGTTCTTCAAAATCTCCGGAGTGGGCTTACCCTCCTCGGCAAAGCCCAGCTTGAACTTGAGGGCCTGGGTGATGGCATTCATATCTGGGATCTCACTGCCTGCCTCGCTCAGGATCCGCCGCATGGAGGGGAATTTGGTCAGGGGGATCCTGTGTGGGGACGGCAAACACACACCTGTTAAAGGGGGTGTGTAGGGGAGGGATTCCTAGGGATCGGGGGCAGCAGGGCTCCAGTACGAGGCGGGTGAGGTTTGGGCTCCTGCCAGCACCCTCCGCTAGATCCCCCTCGCCGTGCTGCGTTCAGTGTTTTTCCCAAAGCCGGAGGATAGAGGGAAAGGCCGGGGGGCTGCCAGAGGTCACCAGGTGCAGGGGAAGCTGGGGCGAAGCCCCTCCATGCGCAGGATGGGGGTGTTCCGAACCTTCCCCCTTGCTTTGATGGAGGGGGAGCCGCCCCGCATGGAGGGCCGTGGAGCTCGGAGGCCACCGCTGCAGCAGCACCGGGGGTGCTGTTCCCACGTTCCCCCCAACTCGGGGGGCTCAGCAGCCCCTGAGGAACCCCCTAGTCTCACCTGATGAGGGCGGCGCAGGACCCGGCCAGGGCGAGCAGCAGGAGGAGGCCGCGGGGCCCCATGGCGGCGATGGCGCTGCTGGCGGCGGTGGAGAGGGGTCGGAGGCTGGACGTCCCGACGCTGAGAGGCCGCGACGCCGCTCCCGCTTGCAGTCCCTGTTTTTGTAGGCAGAGCGGCCCCTCTCCACGGATTTCTGGAGTCAGCTGACGGTCTAAAATTGCAACCGGCGGCGTCACGTGAGGGCGGGCCGGGCCGGGGAGGGGCGCGGGGCCGGGGGCGCCGCCTCACGGCCCCCCCGGGCTGACCCCCGGCGCCTCGGGCCGTGACTCAGTCCCCGGGAAAGGGGAATAAACAGCCTGAAATCAGTCACGAGATGCTTGCCCGGCCTCGCGTGCTCCTTCTGGACTGCCTTTAACTTCCTTCTGCTGGGTTGGGGTTTTTTTTTTTGTTCTTTCCAGGTTTTCTGGCTTTTTTTTCTCCCAGGGGAGTGGAGGGGGGGACACACGACACACGCACAGCCCCAGGCAGCGGACCCCGAGTTCCCCGCAGGGCTCGGCTGCTCACGGAGCCCGGCCACACACCCGCTGGCACCACGGGGGTTTCACTGTGCACCCCCGCTCAGCGGGGCCGTGGCAGCCCCCCAGCCCCGTGTTTCTCCCTGGCCCAGGACACCTCCAGTTTGGGGGACTCATCCCTCCGACCTGTGCGTTTCTGGAGAAGATGAGCATATCCTAAAACGCAGCTTTATTGGGAGGCGCGGTGGGGGGCCGGTGGGGAAAGCCAGGCCATATCTGCCACCCTTCAAAATGCACTGTGGTGTTACTGGGCCGCTTGCAGCCATCGAGAACGATGCTGGTGGAGGGCAGAGCCCGGGGGGCACCATCCACCAGCAGTTCCTGATGTCTGCCCCTCCCTCAAAATGCAGGCTGAGCATCGAGGACTACCGGGATGGGCTCTTTGCCACCACCGGGGTGTCATAACAGGGTTCGGACGTGTCACCCCACCAACTCAGGAGGCAGCGGCCACAGCTAATCTCTGCCCAGTTTACGCCGACAGAGCTCTTACAGAGCCACGAGACCTGCTGGAGAAACAATAAAAATTAAATCGGATTTACAGACATTTTCCCTTCCAAGTCCTGAGGGCTGGGGGGGCTTGTTTTCTGCTCCTATTTGTGCCCAGTCGTGGGAATGGGAAAGCAGCGGCCTGTGGGATGAGCTGGGCACTGCTTAAGTGGGGGACCTCTAGCTTTGCGGTGGGATTCCTGTCCCTCTCCTGTCACATTCATGTTCATGCAACTTCTGGAAAATTGCTGGGTCACGTCAGTGGCACCTCACTTGCACCATCTCCTTCCCACACTCTGTCCCTAAGCCTCTGTCATCCTCCCATGGCCTCACACAGGTTCCTGCTGTCCTGGGTCCACGCATGCCACCCTCCAGTTGTGATCCGTGCTGAGTATTTTTAGGGGCCATTTCTGCTCCGGGCTGTATCTTGTCCCACGAGCTCTCCAAATTGCCACATCTTGGTCAAGCTGATGGGCTTGAGGAAACCTGCCGCCTCCCTGTGGGACACAGCTGCCATTGGGATGAGGTTTTCTGGAGCGATTGCTGGACGCATTGGTCGAACCCGGTGGGTCCCGTTATTTCGGCCAGCACCTGCTTCCCTCTTGCCCTTGCGGGTGTGTGGTCAAGCTGAGTGCCACTGACCATGAGTCAGCAAAACCCGTCGCCCTCCCAGCCTCGAGGCACTGCGTGACTCAGCAAAATCCCGTGTGGCTCATTCAGGCAAGGGGCCAAGGCGTAGCGGGTCCCCAGCACCGGTAGCCTGACCCCAGAGGCATCGCTGCTGCTGCTGCTGCTGTGGGCTCCAGCTCATGGGTCTCCTTCTCTCATCTCCCTGGCTGCTCGTGGGCAGGAGTGGGTCAGACATAAACCAGCCCGACCATGGCCCCATCCAAGCAAACCCATCCTCCCCAAGGGCTCTAAACCCTGTGCTTTGCAGACAAAAAGGATAGACCTGACGCCAGGCCCAGGCCTCCCCTACATCCCTTATAGGCTTTCCTGGAGCCTGTGGCAGAACAAGTGAAGTACCAGCCCTCCTCCCTTCTCTTTGAAGTGGCTGGGAAACTGTAGGTGGCCAGGCAACCTGCACCTTGGCCCCCAGGCTGGGGCACCTATGGCAGCTCCTCCTTGAGCGTTTCCAGTCTGGCCAGTCTCTGCTAGAATCCCATGGCTATGGAGTGGGCTCCAGTGTGCAGGGATGGGCTGCTGAGTACAGCATGCCATACTGGTCACGTACCATCACACAGTGCCCAGCAAAGTGCTTCAGCAGAGTAAAGAACTCTGGACCCAGGTTGTGTCTGGGTTTTTTTTTATTCCAAGGGATTAAAGGCAAGCTTTGCTGTTATGAATGAGCCTTTGCTTGAGCTTCATGGTAGCAAGGCTTGTGTCCTCATCTGGGACTGCTCTCATACCAGTGCAAGAGGGTCGCTGCTTTTAGAGGGCTGTTCTAAGTGACTTACATGTCCCATGTTCCAAATGGTTTATTGGGAAAAAGGGTGAATGCGGCTGTGTCACGGAATGTTACGATACTGATCCTCTCCTGGGTGCTTGCAGGATGGGAAGGGACTGGGGGTCTTATCCCCAGAGTTTTTAATCTGTCTCTGTCCCTTGGCACCAGTAGTTTTGGAGCTGACATTGCAGTGCCTGCATACTGGGGGGTCAGTGGCTCGAGCATGGAGCCAGGATTTCTGCATTTAGGCTCCCTCAGCACCTCTATGGAATGTTTGCCTGATGTTAAAGCCTTGAAAGGTACAGTGGGTGTGTTTAACCAGGACCTGGGAGCACGTCTGGGTATTTATAGGCTGGGACCATGAGAGTTGCACCATATTATCTTAAAAAGATAGAGTGGCACGAGCCTGGGCTTAGGGTTTTTTACACTTTTTTCCTTGTTTGTGGAGCAAACAGAGAGTGCCATGGCTGAGACAGCTAGAGAATGTGTGAGACACAAGGGAGGGATCTATCCCTCCTCACTCCTGTTTTTGTCACAGTGGATGAACCCCTTTCCTCGTCTCCTTAGCCCCCTGCATCCCCCGTGGCTCCAAGGGGTGAACCAGAGCATCGTCCCCTGCAGCCACAGCTGTGGGTGTGGGGTGACACACCCCTGGGGCCCAGCCATGCTTTCGCAACCTCGGTGCCTGCTTGAGAGGATTCCCAAGGTGGGGTCAAATGACTCAGCTCCAGTAGCTCCAGTTGGGAAGAGCACCCCAGCTCTGGGAGATTGGGGTCTCCTCTGCAAGTGACACCTGGGTGTCCCATCTGCCCTTTGCCACACAGGCACCTGATGCAGCTTAGTTTATAAACATAGAATCCTTTAGCTTGGAAAAGACCCGCAAGATCATCGAGTCCAACCATTAACCCAGCACTGACAAGTCCACCACTAAACCATGTCCCTAAGTGCCACATTTGCATGGCTTTTAAATGCCTCTGGCGATGGTGATTCCACCGTTTTCCTGAGCAGTCTGTTCCGATGCCTGGTCAGCTTTTCAGGGAATAAATTTTTCCAATATCCGGTCTAAAGTTCCCCTGGCACAACTTGAGGCCATTTTGTCTCATCCTGTCATCTGTTACCTGGGAAAACAAGCCCCCACCTCACTGCAATCTCCTTTCCAGCAGTTGTAGAGAGCAATGAGGTCTCCCCTGAGCCTCCTTTTCTCCAGATTAAACACCCCCAGCTTGCTCAGCTGCTCCTCCTAGGCCTTGTGTTCCAGACCCTTCACCAGCTCTGTTGCCCTTCTCTGAACATGGTCCAGCACCCCAATGTCTTCCTTGTAGTGATGGGCCCAGAAGAGGACACAGGACTCGAGGTGCAGCCTCACCAGCACCCAGTACGGAGGGACAATCACTGCCCTAGCCTTGCTCGCCACACTATTTTTGATACAGGCCAGGATGCCACTGGTTTCCTTGGCCACTTGTGCACAGTGGCTCCTGTTCAGTTTCAAATGCCTTATTTTTGGGGGTCTCTAGCAGGTCTCCCATTTGCATTTTAGTAGCCCTCTGCCAGGGTTGCTACAGTGGCCTCTTTGTCCTTCCATATGGTTGTGTGCATGCCTTTGCCCTTTTCCTCAGTCTTTTTTTCCAAAATTTATTTATCACAGCGGTACTAATGTCGTGAACTGCAATGACCTACAGGGCAAGGAAAGCTTCAGCTCGGAGATGCAGATTATTTTTTTGCTCAGCTGTGGGTGGGATTTTTAGAGTATATCTTCAGTTTAAAAAAAAATGCATTTCTGATTTTGAAGCTCGTTGCTAAAAGAGAAAAGAAAACTATTCTCCCATCTGAGCTGAGCAGAGCCTACGGGTGCACAAGCCTGGGCAAGTCTGGTTTCAAACACCCTGCCTCCGCTGGTGCTGGTGCCGGTGTGAAGGTGCTGGATGCAGCTCATTAGCGGAGCCTGATTCACCATCCCTGAGATCCCGAGTGAAGCAGTGGTAACTTTTTCCCGGCACGGTGCCAGGACTTCGCCCACTCCCTGCACCGTTTCCTAAACTGATGTACAATTCACAAGGTGAGGGTGCGTTTTGCAGTGGCACTGGCACATCCCAAACTACACCCTTTTTCAGGGTAACACCCACAAAAGCAAGCCTAAAAGGTGGTTTAGTAGCAGCTCCGGGTGGTGGGAAACCTGGGAGCAGAGGATGGGTTGCACTAAGCAGAACAAAGTGACTCATGCAGGCCCTGGCCATTGTGTCCCAGCACTGTGGGGGACACTCTAGGGAAGATGTCCTTGGCATCATGGGTGGTGGCAATCCCCAGTCCATTCATGCCAGCTGGCTGGGGCTGGTTTGGAGGCAGAACTGGCCAGCAGCCTGCTAAACATGTTCTGGCTTCCATCATGGGCTCCAGTGACCTTGAGGAAATGCTAAGTGGAGCTGCAAAAGGCCAAGGTTGGGTGGTATTTTTTCCCGTGGTGTTCCTCACGCTGCAAACCGTGATCCTGGTGGCGGGTGAGGGTGGCTCAGTGGTGGCCGTGTGACACAACTGGATGTCATAACAGGCAGGAGCCCTGAGCATGGCTCCATCCTCATCAGGGTCATTTGCAGCAGCCTTTGAACATGGAGTGTTTTCATCACATCTTGCTCTTCCATCTTTTCCCTAGCTATTTAAAAACAAAACTCAGAAAGGATTTCATAAGTGAAACATACTTATGGACTTTAAGATTGTGAGCTGCTCTAGTGTCTTCACTAGGGTTTCCTTACACACTACTTTGCCTCAGTGGGCTGCTGTCAAGCTCAACATTGCCTGTCCCTGTGTCCCACGCACTCCATGGCCCTGCCCAAATCCTTGCCACCCCCACACCACCTGCCCGTTCCTGACCCTGCTTGGCGTTGGATGTTCTTTGTCATCCCCTGGCCCATCCTCCCCCACAGCTAGTGACACACCTGGCACCCACCTTGGGGAGGAGGGGACCTGCCTCTCCCCAGCTGCTGGCCCTGTCTGCTCCTCAGGGCAGGGATCTCATGTTGTTTGCCTCACCTGAGTTATTTTGCACCAGGCTGAAATTGCCAGGGACGGGCAACAACAATCCTGGCAGACGCTGGCAGCAAGGCAGCGTGACCCGCGGCTGACGGGATGGGGTGGTAAGTGGCAATGATGGTATTGATTCATCCCCACCCACACCAGGATGTGATGGGGAACACAGGGACCCAACTCACCTTGTCACCACCTTGAGCAATTCCTGCTTCTGTCCCCCATGTGAGCCTGGCTTGGGATGGGGGGGGGGGGTATTGGCATGCTGGTGGGGTTTCCATCATGATGCAGAAAGTGCCTCCAGCCATGTCCAAGCACACATTTCATTTCCTTTGCCAGCGCTAGATGTCATTTAATTATTTCCTTTAGTTTCCAACAGAAGCTGCCCTAGGAGTACCATCATTTATACAATCATGTCTCCTCCACATAACAAAACACTGAAGCAATTGAGACTTCTGATCCTGAGAGGAGTGTGGGCTCAGAAAGATGAGGGTCAACACCCCATTGCAACCCAAGGATCAGCTTAAAAGTTGCAATGTGTTTTCTTGGACTGGGAGCAACCAGCTCTCACTGGTGATTTGGTGAGTCAGTCTGGACCTCCTGGGGCGGTTTCTGCTGTGTCAATATTTCCACAAAGGCTCTGAATTTTAATTTATTGTCACCTTTCTGCTAAGCTCCATCTTTACTTGCCACCACAGCCACTATTTTCAGTGTGACTGCCTGGGGTTGAGATCTTGAAACCAGTTTTAAGCACGTCGGCAAACACAGTCTGTGGCTTTGCACACCCTCTCTCTGACCTTCTACATGCTGAACAGCCTGTTAATAATTTTTTGCAGCGTGGGACGTGGCATCTCGGCCTCTCTGGCTGAGAACTCCTGAGTGTTTCTCAAGGTACACTGGCACCAGGGTGACTTAGGGTTAGGGTTATGGTCAAAAATGTAAAGATGCCTTGCTCAGTGCTCGTGACCAAAGGTGCTTGTAGGTTAGGGAGGTGTGGGAGCATCCTTGGCAGACACTGCAGCTGTGCCCAGATCCTGCAGCCTCCAGCATCCTCTCCTGCTGCAGCCAGGAGTCAATGAAGCTGAACAGCTCGGACACTGCCGCTGCAGATCTCTATTAACAGATAAATATCCGCCAATCTTCCCTCCCTGCAGTACCACCATTTCATAAAATCCTCTCTCTTGCTTAGCACTGAGTTGTTTTGTTTTTAGCATTGCAACCATAAATTGACTGGTGCAGTGAGTGGGGGATTAAGGGCACGGTCCTGGGCAAAGGTCTCCCACAACTCCTCAGGGCCAAGCAGCTGCAGCCTCTGATCCCTGGGGTCACGCGCCCCACCCCGAAACAAGGGCCACTTGTTTGGCATCGCTGGCAGAACTGGGCCCTGCAGAGGAGGCAGCTGGCCTGCCTGTGGCTGAGCAGAGTAGGGGCCCACTTCCTTTTCTGGACCAGGAGGGTGGCTCAGAGGGGAACCCAGACACCAGGCAGCTTTGGCTGGGGTCATGGGGGCTTGCTGGAAAGCAAAGGTCAGAATCAAGTGCAGGTGCTCAGAGCCCCCTTTGCACTTCTTTTCCTGGAGTGGAAAGGTGCGAAACCCAGCAGGGTTCAAAGGGAGCCTATCTGTGGTGGTGACATGGCAGTGTGGTCCGCTCCTGCCTTGCCCTGGCCAGCAAATCCTGAAATGGGTATCAGAGAAGCATGCCATGACCAGCCCCAGCAGCTAAACCCTCTTCAGGTTGCAGCAGCAGCACAAGACCCTGGGACATCAGCAATCCCTTGAAGGAGGGAGCTTAAGATGCCTCAGCCAAAACCTGAGGAGCATCCTAAGCATTAATGAACTTATGACAGATGCCTGTAAGACAGAAACAGCAAGTTTGTCCTTGCAGCAGGACATGAAGCTGAGCAGTCCTTGACAGAGGGTGTTTTTGATACTCCATCTTTGGAGCAGGACAGAAAAGGGCAGTTTTTGATGGCACATCACTGGAGCACGGCAATAAGGGCAGTTTTGATGCTACAAGCTTGAACCATGGCCTGAAGCAGCTGTACTTGGCCCTATATGATGCAACCCCACAAGTCCCGAGTTTCCTTCCTTTTTTCTTATTTTGGGCACGTTTTGCCCTGTCATCCCCCATTGTGCTGACAGTGTTGGAAGAAGGCATGTGGTGCTTTCCCCCTGCCTCAGTGTCCCACGCACTGTAGCAGCTCACGTGGGCCTGTCCCCACCACCCTTGACTCAGCTAATTTCCTCTGGCCCAAGGCGGTGACCAAGCCCCTGCTGGCCCCGTCCAGGCATTGGCAAATGCGATGGGTCAGAGTGGTGGAAGATGCCCAGGACCACCGCCACCCCCAGCATTGGCTCCGTGTCCCCAGCACCAGTTGCAATGGAAGCAGCCGGCTGTGTGTGGCGGGCAGGGCTGGAGGTGAGGGCTTGGATCATCACACTGAGCACGGTGGTATCTGACCTGCACAAAAGTGGGACAAATATCTGCACCTGCTTACTGAGCATGTTTGGAGCATCCTGTAATTAATGTTTGCTCAGCTGATGGCTGCTTAGCATTATTAGCCAATGATGAGTGGCTGATGTTGTTGATGTTGCTACCTCGAAACATCTAATTTCAGCATCTGTACTGAGCAAAAGGGCCAGGGGCCAGATGGCTGGTGCCAAGACCCTGCCAGGCTTTGCTTCTTTGGAGGTAGCTTCCTATCAAATCTGTGCACATGGGCATCCCTGCCCTGCCCTAGCAGCCCCAAGTTTGGACCCACATGGTAGCCATGATGGCAGGGATAGGACCTCTGCCCAGTGGCATGTCAGGGCCAGCAGCTCCCCTTGCTAAGGCAAGAAGTGCGGGTCCCCATGCCCAAGGCAGCAGGAGTGAACTTGGAGACAGACACAAGATGACATTCAAGGGCCTAATCCAAAGCCCACTGAAGGTTTATTGTGCATTTAAGCCGTTTTGATGAACATGCCTACTACCTGATAAAAAAATGAATGTGTGTAAAGGAGCACCAGGTTATCCCACCCTTCCTCCCACACTGCTAGACACAGGCATGAGGAACAAGCACTCACACCGGGATGCTTGTTTATTTATTTACTGCAGGGAAAAAAGCTTTGGTGACAGCAACACTTGTGAAGTCTTTAAAAATAATTATTTTATGATTACACTGAGATTAAAAAAACTAAGACAGCATCATCTTTATCTCCTCGTCCATAATCCTGCTGCCGCCTAAGCAGACAGTTTGTGGTTTTTTACGAGGCGTTTCTGTACAGCTGGCAGGGATTTGAGGTGCCATGTCCCCAGGCAGCACAGTGGCCTCTAGTGGCAACTCAAGTCCAGCCCTGGGGAAAGAAACCTGCAGGTGAACCTTGCGGGTTCCTTGTTCCCCAGGAAAATTAAAAACTGAGTCCAAACTGCCAGAGGAGAGGCATCCCTGTTCGGGGTGCGGTGTGATGTCAGGCAGGGAACCAAGCACAGCCACGTACTCCATGTGCAAGGAGCAGTTGCTCCTGAGACCCCCACCGATGCCCTCCACCCACGGCCCTGGAGATCCGTTTAAGGCTGGCCGCAGCACTGAGTCCTGCCCCAGCACCTCTAGTGCTGGTCTGCAGCCCTGGCCCCTCCATGGCTTGCGCTGCAGGCAGCCCATCTCCAGTGCCCCCTCCTGGTGCGACACTGGAGCTGTTCTGTCTCCTGGGTGGACCTCAGTGCTGGGTTGTAGCCTTGTCCCTGTCCTGCAGCTCCAGGAGCTCAATGTCCTACAGGTCTGGCTCCTAAAAGCACTCTGTGAGCAGTGTGCACGCCTAAGGAAAGCTGTCTTGTGCTACAATCTCTTTTATGAGGAGGAATAGCTTGAGCTTTCTTTCTTCAACCCATTCACCCATTTCTAAAAGAGCTGTAGGTCTTTTACAGTTTTGAAGTCTTTCTCCCTGTTTTGAGTTTGGCTGGAGCTGCCTGAAGCACTCACTAGCACATCAGTCTCCTCAGGAAACCAAGATGGGTGTGCCTGGTGAGGCAGGGTCTTGAGGGCTCCCTTTAGGCAGAGATCCTGGGAATAAATCATAGAATCATAGAATGGTTTGGGTTGGAAGAGACCTTAAAGATCATCCAGTTCCAGCCACCCTGGTGTGAGCAGGGACATCTTTCACTAGACCAGGTTACTCAGAGCTCCATCCAACCTGGCCTTTAACACTCCCAGGGATGGGGCATCCACAACTTCCCTGGGCAACCTATTCCAGTGCCTCATCACCCTCACAATAAAGAATTTCTTCCTAATATCTGATCTAAACCTGCCTTCATTCAGTTTGAAGCCAATCCCCCTTATCCTGTCTCTACAAGCTCTGGTAAATAGTCCCTCTCCATCTCTCCTGTAGGCTCCCTTCAGGTACTGGAAGGCTGTGGCTGGGTCATCCTGAAGCTTTTTTTCCAGGCTGAACAATACCAATTCTCTCAGGCCTTCCTCACAGGACAGGTGCTCCATCCCTTTAATCATCTTGGTCAGCCCCCTCTGGACTCAGCTCAACAGGCTGATGTCCTTCCTGTGCTGCTCCAAGGTTCCTTCCTGTGCTGCTCCACTTTGGAGACTGTTTGAACACAGCCAAAAGTGTTTGAGCACTTGCTTCCTTCAGCCTGTGTGTGTGGCATTAGCTTGACTTATTTCTTTGAGAAAAGACCCCAGGTACTACATGGCAGGTACATGTAGTCCTCAGTGTCACAGCAAAGATGTCCTTCCGTCCTGGAGCAGTTGTGTCTTTTGTCTTTATCTTAAGACGTAGAGGACCTCTTATCAGGAGCAGAAATACGCATCAAGCTTTGCCTGGGAGTCCATGCTCTTGTCCCCTTTCCCTGAGATTTGCTTGCTGCACATTAGGAGATCTTTCCTTCTCCACCAGAAGTTTTGTCTCCGACTGACCCAGTCCCCTGTGCAGCTGGGAGAGAGGACTGCCAGCCTGCAGCCCATCAGCAGCAGGAGGGGACCCAGGCAGAGGGCACCCCCACATTTTGAGCCCCTTGGATGTTATGAAGCCCATCATCGAAGAAAATGTGAGGCTGGATCTGGGCGAGGATGGGGCCCTTGGGAGCCCCATCCATGAAGAAAGCCTCGTCGATGGGCAGACCCCATTCCCGGAGCGTCTTGATGGCTCGGACGCCCATGTCCCGGCCGCTGCGGGCTGTCACCAGGTAGGTGCGGATGGGGGATCTTTCCTGGCCGAACTTCTTACGCATCTTCCCGAGGTGCATGGCAAAAGCCTTCAGGGGACCCTGGAAGCACAGCAAGACAGTTGGGAGTGTGTGGGAAATAAGGAAACACCTACTCTGCCTGTACAAGCCACTTGGTCCTTTTCCAGGGTTTCTCAGGGCCCTGCAGAGCACGCAATGCCTGTGGGCTGCAGGAGCGGGCAGTGCTGGGACTGGTGCTGTGCACTGCAGTCCCTGGGAGGAAGGTGAGCCTTATGGTGCTCATCCTAATCCCAAAGTGACCAGCAAGGTGCATCCCAGAAAGCAGTGCCTCTGTGTCTGAGTCCTGCAGGGACTTGGACAGCAAGAGGTCACAGCTACAACAGGTGATGTTGGGATTAACCACAGTCCTGGATATTCAGGAGCTAATGCTTACTTACAGGAGATAACAGATCCATTTCCAGTGAGACTCCAGATCAGGCCCATACCAGGGACTGAGTAGTGGATGCATAGGGAATTTTTAAGGATTTGTGCTTTCTTGACTGCTCATGCCAAAGCCCTAGCGGGAGAGATGGCAGAGCCTGTGGGTGCCCATGGAAGCGAGGTTGTATGCTCACCTCTCCTATGGGGATGGCCTCCATCGCCCGCTCGTACTGCACTGCCCCCTCCAGCCCCTGCTCCTGGAAGATCTGGTCTGTCTCATCAGAGAAGAGCACGGCATCCCCGTCGAACACCACGCGGAGTGGAGTGCTGGGGGCCTGCACCTCTTGCTGGAAGACGAGCGCTGCTGAGACCCCTGTGAGACAGAGCAAGGTGGGGTCAGGAGGGACACCTCTCCCTGGGGCAGCTCATGCACGGCCAGCTGCTCCCCCCACATCTGCTGCAGCCTCGTCCCACATCGCCATGCCAGGATCTCCAAGTCAGGGAGCCTCCTGGGGGAGCTGGCCCAGCCTTTCCATGACTGTGTTATCCCCTGAGAAAGTGCTGCTGATCAGAAACCGAGGTCTGGGGAGATATTGAGGTGTGGTAAGAGATGGTGGGTGGTTGTCAAGGCATAAGCAACCCTCCTCCTGGTGCTTGCTCACCCTGCCAAGCCTCCGTCTTTAATGCCCAGATTTAGCACTCTGTAAAGTGAATAATACGGGCTGGCATCTCCATTGATTGTGGTAATTGGCTTAATTACAGTCTCTTCCGACAAGCTGCTCCATGCCCACCCTCATACGTGGACCCAGGCTGCCAGATGGGAGACGCTTGTCAGGGCAATGATTCTCTCAAGGAGGTTCCAGGAATGTGCTGTGTAGTGAAGGAAAGTCCAGGCTGCAGATGGCTTGCCCCTGACCTTGAAGGACGGTGGCCAGCTGATGTGCTCATGCCCAAGTGAACTAATAAGGTAATTAACCCCATTAGAGGAGTTGGGGAGACTGCACTCCCTCCAATTGAGGTCAGGCACATGCTCACATCTATCACTGAGCACACACAGTAACTCTGCATGTATCAAGACAGCAAATTTCTGTGGCATCCTCACAGAGTCCTGGGAATCACTGATAAACTCTCATTGATGAATGAAATTGCATCTCTGATTAGAAAGGCTTAAATGTTAGGCAGGGAATCACCAGCCTATGGCAGAGCTATGTCCAGAATGATGCATAATGCACTCCGTGACTTGTGAGGGCATCTGAGCAACCCTGGTGTGTTTGCAGGCTACTGGTAAGGACAGAAGAGGAGATTCAAGTGCTCAGGGCTGTACTGGTAAACAACGTGCTATTCACTCCTTGTCCCTGTGAAATCACAGGTTCTGGTGCTGTGTCTTGGTACTCAGCTGCTTGGAAAAAGTGTGGTGGGTTTGGGGACGTGGGATGGAGGGAAGAACGCACCTCTCCGGAGGGCATTGCAGACATCTGTCCTGTCAGCTGAGAGGAACAGCTTGACGCCGTGGGACTTCAGGTACTGTGTGGAGTCCTCGTCACTGACGAAGCAGAACTTGGAGATCTCCAGGCCTTCAGGACAAGGGATATGAGTGAAGTCATATGGAGCAACATCCTCCTCACAGCCCCCCACTCCCTCCCCAGGTCTTGGTGTGCTTTGCTGCAAGAGCTCAGGGCAATGAATTTCCTAGTGGCGTGTGGGGAACCTGTCTGTGTTCTTGCTGCACCTTCTTGACCTGTTGTTGCTCCTACAAAACTGCAGAGTGCAGTTAAATATTCCCTCCATCCCTCCCTAAAATGAGCATTCCTCTTGACAGCACTCTGGGATTTAGAGTGTTTCTTTTAAACAACTTACTTTATTTTCAGTACCTGCCTGAAGATGCCCGGGCTGTGCAAAATGCTACCAGACTTCCTGGTGTGAAAGATATGGCTGAAGGGAGCCAGGCTCCAAGAGAATCCTTTGCTCCCTTGCCCTCTTCCCCCCTTCCCCTTGTATCCCCTGGCTCTCTTTTTGCCACTGATGATCCACTGTGGTGCCTGATCTGCTCTGCAGCCTCCCAGGGGAATCAGGCACCACCGGAGATGGGTCCCCCTTACCATAGTGCTTGGCGCTGTTGATGATGCGTGCGCCACTCTCTGGGCTGTTGTTGGAGAGCACCAGGATGTCAAAGAGGTCCCTCTCTGCTGGGTTGCTCTCCAGGATCTTCTCATTCACATATTGCACTGCCTGTGAGGAGAAGATGGGACTCTTTTAAAGAGGCATGAATGCAGTAGCTTTCCAGGGGCTCTTTTGCAGTTAAGGTTAGTGGTTTGTGCTGCATCTGTCAGCTGTGGTAAGGATGGCATGTCATGGAGAGCCAGACAGAGCAACCATCCTGGAAAAGCTGGGGGGGAGATGGACTGGTCAGGAGCACAGATCTCAATGCCCTGCAATGAGGCCAAGAGATCAGGACAGGCATAACTGCACCCTGTGATGAGAGTTGAGACGTAAAACTCAACTGGGAAAGCTGAGCTTTCACCCCATCCTGCGAGTGTCTGCATGTGCCCCTAGCCAGGTGTGGGGCTCACCTGGATGAAGGCAAAGGCTGTGCCTGGTGGCAGGGGCTTGTCCTGGTTGGCCTGCTGGTGCCTTATGTACTCATCCTTGCCCTTCTCCAGGTAGAGTTTGTGCTCCTCCTCCAGGCTGAAGATGGCTCTGGTGGTCACAGCAATGACCAGTGCCGTGCTGGGGTCTTTCTGCAGGACAGGGAGGAAAGAGGAGTCAGGGGACAGCAGAGAAGGAGACAGTGGAGGTGGGGTGAGCAAGGGGCACCAACCAGAGTGGTGGGGTTGGGTGCTGGAGCTATCACCCCAGTGTCATGGTTCCTGATGCCAGAGGTACCACACCCAGTCTTCATCTTCAGGCCACCAAGGATGGGGCTGGCAGTTGTGAAACCCTAACCTGTCTGATTAGTGCCACATGCTCCAAGGACAGCTCACACAGAGGGGATTGCTTCATAATTTTGTTGTTTGTGGGCACAGCACAGCCACAGTCATCTGTTTGTGCTAAGCTGGGCACTGCTGGTTTTCTCTGCACATACTGGTGGTGTTACCCTTCATCTGTGTCTGTTCTGGACAGTTGAATAAAGTCTCTGTGTATGTTGAGAAGCCGCTGCTTTCTCCCTGGCTGCTCCAAAATTTAACTGTGAGCAAATGTACCTGCCCTGTTCATGCAATTGGAAATTGCATGGACATCACTGGGACCAGGTGCCCAGCAGTCCTGGGACAGCCACTTCTGCTGAAACCCAGGCATGAGCAATTCAGGCCACCACAGTTCTGGGTTGTGGTGTGTTCTCTCCTGCGGTGGCATTTCAAAACTTGGTTTGGAAATACAGGATGTGTGTTTTGTAATGAACAGCCTTTTACCTGTTTTACATTGGTGTTTATGACTGTGCTTTCCGGCTCCGCCATCTTCAACTCTCAGCCTTCAAGAGAAAATATAAAATTAAGCTGACAGATTATAATATAGTCAATCTAGAGAGGGGGAAGAGTGGAAAGGAGACAGGAAACATGCCACACAGCAAGTACAGCAGCCAAAATGAACCTGTTTCTGCTGACAGCAGTTTTGCTCAGAGAAAAACTATTCTAATAGCTCCAATTAAATGTGATGGAAAAGTGGCTTTTCAAACACAGGTCACTGCTTTATTTTTACTTTTGTTTTTTCTCAAAGAGTATTTTTCTCAGTGTAGAACTGCTGGAAGCTTTTGTGGAGCTCTTTTCCAAGCAAAATAAGGCTGTCTTTAGAAGCAAAAATAGGTTAGATCTTATAGGTAGGTTTCT
This sequence comes from Callaeas wilsoni, assembly GCA_013398955.1. Taxonomy (NCBI): domain Eukaryota; kingdom Metazoa; phylum Chordata; class Aves; order Passeriformes; family Callaeidae; genus Callaeas; species Callaeas wilsoni. The sequence goes on along the minus strand of VWPU01018326.1, from coordinate 67,643 downwards.
AGTTCACATCCTTGTTGCCTTTTTTGCTACTTTTGCTTGAATGGTGAATTTGTATCTACAAATGAAGCTCACTGCATCAGCAGCCCATTTGCAGCTGTAGAAGGCCAGAGTAAGTACAGACGTGTGGTGAGGGCTTGGATCAGATCTTGGACAGGCTGAGACCCCCACGATGGGGCTGGTCTGCCCCTGCACAGCCCTGTGAGCCAGTGAGGCCCTACCTGATTACTGTGCTGGGGGGCTGTGCAAGCAAAGAGCAAAGCCAACATTCAGTGTAAAGGACAAGTCAGGGTCTCCACAGAGACCTGTCTTTTGCCTCAGTTTTATTCAATTAATGTTTATTGTTCAGGGACTGCAAAGTGTTGCCTGGGCCAGTAGGCACCACACTTGGCTGATGCCAGCCCTGAGAGCCACAGCCTTGCCTTGGGGGCTCAGTGCTTGCATGTGCACTCCCCGACCGCCCGAGGAGTAGAAAGTCCTGCAGCAGGGCTACTCCCCCAGCCAGAGGTGCCTGGAAAGCCAGGAGATGCTGAGCATCCCTCTGCTTCCTCTGCCCTATCCCCATGCTGGGAAGGGGTCTCCTCCCAGAGAGGGTGGCAAACATCAGCCCAGCTGCGCAGGCAGAAGCTTTCCTCTGACAGAATCTCATCCAAATATTCTCTGAAAGTCAAAATTAAATGCAAGGAGGCAACGGAGCTGAGCAGCCCTACCTGGTGGGAGAATCCACCTCTAATTCCTGCTTCGCTCTTCCAAGAGCTGCAAACCAAGCCCGACTTCTCCTCTCCATCTCCCTGCCCCAGTAACTCGCAGTGCTGTTCGCATACAGACACATGGATCTGCACAGCCATACGTCTCGCTGCGAGACCCCAGGAAAACATTCCAGGCGGGTGCTGCTGCTCCCCGCAGCTCTTCCTACAGCTGCTTTGCAGGGAGCAAATGTTACCCCCTGCACACAGACAGGGTTCTGCCAGAGGGGAAAGCCCAAACTCACCCCGAGCGCTGCCTCTGCTCCCCGGCGCAGCCTGTCCAGCGGCAGCATCCCACCTCTGCCCGATGCGCTGCTGTTTATATTTGCCCCTGCCCGCGCCGGCAGGAAGCAGGCAGGAGCCGGGATGGGGTACAGCTCCGCTCCCCGGCGTGCTGGGATTTGTAGGCGGCCAGCTGGCTGGCGTGGTGCCCGGGCCAGACTGCATTTCCCAGCTGGCATTGCACAGGATCATGGTCACCTGGGCCTGGCTTCGGACACAGCCGCGGTCACCCTGGGGAGGGGACTCAGCGCCGTTCCTGTTGCCGGAGCCCCGTCGGAGCTTCTGCTTAGTGGCTGATCGCTGTCTACAAGCCGTGCTGTCTTATTTCTGCAGCTGGAGTATTTATAGCGTGCCTCTAGTCCTCTCATCTCGCAACCCCTGAATGGTTGTATTTTTGACCAAAAAATAGGGATACCTGGTCCAGAGTGACTCGCAGTGTATGCAGGGATGCGGGGATCAAAGGGGGGTGCAGAGCGTGGCTGGGTGCAGCGCGTTTGCGATTTTACTGTAATGCTTTTGTGTCTCTTTCCTCTTCTTTTCTGAAAGCCGTCTCTCACACGCTGTCCTAAACAAGGTTGATTTTGGGGCTAGGATTTTACTTTTCTGGGTAGGCTGTGTGACACCCAGCCCTGTGGGGCTCTAGTGCTGGCATATTTCAACACTCCTTTTCTGTCCAAGAGTGAGACTGTCAGGGATGTGAGGGGGAGAGGATGAGGGGAGGGGAGCTGACACTTGCAGCTTTCCCTTTGCCCTGCTGCCGGAACAAGGTCCACTGTATCCTGCCCAGCTTGGCTCCTGCCAAAGGACACCAAACTCACCTGCACTAAGGCCCAGCAGTTGCCCCCCTGGTGACACCAGGCTATCACCAGGATCACCAAATCTCCTCCCAAAATGTGGGAGGCCACCAGGGTCCTGTGCAGCTTGGTCTCACTGAGATCCTAGAATCATAGAATGGTTTTGGTTGTAAGGGTCCTTAAAGATCATCTAGTTCTAACTCCTTCCACCACGGGCAGGGATGCTATGCACTAGATCAGCTGCTCAGGGCCCCATCCAACTTGGCCTTCAGCTCTTCCAGGGATGGGGCCACAACTTCTCTGGGCAACCTGTTCCAGTGCCTCATCACCGTCTGAGTAAAGAATTTCTTCCTAAGATCTAAACCTCTTATCTTTTAGCTGTCTCTAGCAAACAACCAGTTGAAAAGGCTACTTACATGCTCAGCTTTTAGTGTGCATATGCAGACCCCCCTTCCCTGGAGAATTTTAATACGCCCTATTCCCCCATCCCCATAATGCATTTCTCTGGTGCATCCCTTGGGACTTCCAGTTTAGAGCAAAAAGTTCCCCCTGAGTTTTGCTGCAGCATCATTCCTGCAGCATCATTCCTGCATCTCCTCCTCCTGGACATGATGCTTCTCTGAGCAGCAGGAGTGCGAGGCCCTTGTGAGTGAGGTTGTTTTTTGGATGGCTGAGAGGCAACCCTAGCCCCTCTCCCGTGGCTAGGCACTCACTCTGGCAACGCCTTGGTGGCCACGTGAAAATCTGGAAGGACTGGTGAGCCAGGGTGGTGGGGCAGAGCTGGGACAAGTCTGGTTTCTGGGGCATCTCCTCCCATGTCTACGTCAGCCATTAGGCACTGGCAGTTTTGCAGTACTGCTCCCTGCTTCTGACAGCACCCCAAATTTACGTGGAGATAAGGCAAGTTTTGGGCAGACCTTGCTGAACTGGCAGCAAGGGAAGAAGTTTACAAGCATAAATTTAATGCAATGGAAGCCTGTGAAATTGCTCCTGGCTGCGTGCCTGGTGCTTCTGTTGGTGCTGGAGGATGAAACCACTCAGCAGTATCCCCTCGTCCTGTCTGTCCTCCCTGCCAGGTTGGAGCAGAGCATTTCCGTTCATCCACATCCACACACACATTTCACAGGCCCTCATACAGTGCATGCCCTGTGGGCCAAGGAGCTGGGCTCCCCAAGTGCAGAGCTCACCAGGGATGGATGTAGTCATGCACCCGTCCCCTTGCAAGTGTCCATTCCCTTGTGCTAAGTGCCTGCAGATACATAGTCCAGCCCAGCATCACTGCAGGGATAACTTGGAGAAGCAAATTTCCCAGTGCATGGACCTGGGCAGCAATGCCCTCCAGCTTCTTGCAGGCAGGACGGCAGGTTTTGCTTCCTGGTCCAGCAGGGAGTTCCCTGCTGGCTTTTCGCCTGCATGAACACTGCTTGGGTCAGCGGTGAGGTGGGGCCGGCGGAGCTGCTGGGGCCACCCGGTTCCTGGGCTGGCAAAGCAGACTTTCCTGTTTCAGCTGTGCAGTGCAGCCACCATCCCTTCTGCACCCTCAGCTCCGTGCCCGGTGGGGTCCCATCTCAGCCCACAACATGCCCCTGCCACTCGTGGTAGCTTGACTGGAGCCTGTGCAGCAGGGAAGGGAGACTGACGCTGAAAAGGATACTTGTCGGTAAGTCTGGATTTGGGAACCCAGTCAGCACAGGGTGGGAGTGAGAATCAGGGTTCCCCCAGCCCCTTTTCCAGGAACATGGATGCTTGATGCTCCCTGCAGACTGCCCACTGAGACTATGCCTCCTGTGTCAGACTGCAGCAGGGCTGTCCCCATCGTTCCCGAAGTGGTGGCTCAGTTCATTCTTCAGGGTTGGAATAAAGGGTTTTTTAAAACCAGGGTCAATGTTAGACTAATGTGACACAGCCTGTGGCAGGCAAAAAGTACTGACACTCCTAATTCTGTGCTGGGCGGGTGCCTGCTCGCCTGTGCTGTCCTGTCCACCCTTCACTCCAAAGCTGCAGCCTGGCACCTCCTAAATACCTGAGCGCTGCTTCGGGTGTCCAACGACACAGAAGTCCCAGGTGGCCCTGGACAAGTCATTTAACCTGCACTTCATTGTACCAGCAATGACGCCGCAGGGATGACAGCAATTCCCACGTCTCTCCAGCCCTATGCCCACATGCAGCAAAGCACACTGCTGGAAAAAGAAAGGGTTCTTGCTGGCTTCTCGGGCTCAGCGAAGGGAAGCGCAGATGTGGTTTCCTCCTCCCCGGGAAGATCCCCATGCAAAGAGTACCTTGGGATGGGCAGAGCGTGGGCAGAGTGCGGGCAGAGCGAGGTGGAGTTGGCTGCTTGAGCAGGGACCCACTGGAACGCGGGGCAGGAGGCTGGGGCAGCAACAGGCACATACCTGCCAGCCCGGGCACCGGGGCTGGGCGCCACCCGTGCCGCGGTGGCTGCAGACCCGCTCACCGCGCCCACGGCTCCGGGCACACCTCTCCCGCTGACGCCAAAGGAATTTGGCTATGAGGAAGCGTTCGTGCTAGAATAAGAGCCTTGCCATGGGGAAAGCAATGCTGTAAAACCATCCCGCTTTAAATTTGAAGCCTTCCCTTAGGCTGTGTCAGCGTTGCCATGTGCACAGGCCGGGCTCACGGAGTTTCCGAGCCGGTGTGATCCCAGCCTGGTGGCAGGACTGCCAGCGGCAACGAGGTCACCAGCCCTGCTGCAAGCCCAGAAGCCAACCTTCCGCTCCTCAGCCCTGCGACAGAGCCAAAAAGGAGGGTTAGCTAATGATGGGGCTTTCCTGGAGCTGAGCAAACCCTTCAGCTCATGCTGCCTGGCCAGGGAGGAGCCAGCACAAAACAGCTCTTGGTTTTTGTCCCCTGCAGCCAGGTGATTCTTCTTCTTGAAACGTCTCCCCTGCTCCCCCATCTCTCCCCTTTGAGCAGGCAGACTTGCAAGGATATGAAGGAGAAGGCTGTGTGGCAGGGGCCGGCTGGCGTGGAGCCCTCCCTGCCAGTGGCTCCCTCCTGCTCCATTTCATATCTCATTGTCAATGTGGCCAAACTCTAATCGCTTACCCTGGGCTCTATATTTTAATTGTGTTTGCTCTCATTAGAGCCCTGGGCCACGGGCAGCACACGTGCTACCGGAGAGGAAGTCCCCACCCTGTTAATTTTGTCTGTGTTCCCAGGTCACCCCATCTTAGCCATGGCAATGGCAGCCAGGAAAGGCAGGACTACGGCCTCCCCACACACCAGCATCACCACCACAGCTTGGCCAGGCTCCCTGGACAGCTGGCTTAGCTGGATCCCATGTGAGTACAGCGGCTCTTGCCCTGCTCTCTCAGGCAGCATTATCTGATGGAGCTGCTGGACTCTGAGGTTGTGTATTCACTTCACTCTCTGTTCAAATTCCATTTTCTAGTGGGCTCCATCAGGGTGGGAATACTGTAGAGTGGTACCATGCTGCTTCAGGAGCAGAGGGTATCTTTGCTACCCATTAGGGGAATGGTCTTCAGCCACAGTCTCCCTGCATGGGGCCCGTCCAGGATTCCAGGATTCCAGGGGCGTTGAAAGTACAACTCCTTAATGCTGAAGCACCAGGGAGGGGTTTAAATGTACTCTATATGTTTTGCTTGGTTTTAACTCTTCTATTGAACTCCTCCATTGTACCAGTGCCCAAATGGGCGCTCATCACCGTGGCTGTGGCAGGGGCCATTCTCGTCCTTCTCTTCCTCATCTGCATTGTCAAGTGCTGCTGTAGCAAGAAGAAGCCCACGAAGAAGGAGAGAATCGGCTTGTGCGCCGTCAGCAACTCCACCATGACCAGCCTTGTGCGTCCTGCCTTCCCCTCAATCCCACCTCCCTCCTGCCTGAGAGGTTTGCTGCTGCACTGCCCAGCTCCAGGGATGGTGGGAGCACGGCATGGCAGGGACATGGCTGAGTGCATCCTGAGGGTAGTGCTGCTCTCTGCCACAGGTCCAGCCTGAGATGGAGGACCTGGAGCGGGAAGTAGAGCAGAAGCGGCGAGGAAAGCTGCAGTACTCCCTGGAGTACAACTTCCGCAAACAGGAGGTGGGGATGCTCATGGCCATGGCACAGCAGGGAAACAGTCATGCTCTTGCATGGTCACTCTTTGCTGCCCACTGAGGTGGACGTACCCTTTCCCACCTGCCTTGCAACCTGCCTGCTCTCATGCCTGCATGGTGTGAAGGCATTCCTCACTGTTGCACTCACTTCCCACTGAGCCCCCAGCTGCCTGACCCCATCCTCCTCCCCCCAGTGACCTTGTGCCTCACTCCTCTCCAGCTGAACATTGGTGTGAAGCAGGCAGTTGAGCTGAAGGCCATGGACAGTGGAGGCACATCTGATCCATATGTGATTGTCTACCTAACGTCTGATATGAAGAAGAGATATGAGACCAAGGTTTACCGCAAGACCTTGAACCCCATCTTCAATGAGAGCTTCACTTTCCAGGTACAAAACCAAAGCCAATGATGGTTTTTTTTGTCCCATCAAGAGTGTTGCATAGACACTGCTCCCTGGGCAAAAACCTCTCCAGGCAGGGAGATGCTTGTGCAGCCAGGACTGGGAAATGTGAGAGAGGAAACCCTGCTGTTGTATCCATCCCATGGGACAGGGCTGCCGCTGAGGACTGAGTCCAGGCTTTTCGGTCCTCCCCTGCAGGTACCCCAGGCTGAGGTGTCTGAATCCACACTGGTGATGCAGGTCTATGACTTCAACCGCTTTGCCAAGCATGACATCATTGGTGAGGTCCGGCTGCCCCTGGCCAATGTCAAGCTGCAGCATGTCATCGAGCAGTGGAGTGACCTGGCAGTGGCCAGTAAAGTGGAGGTTGGTCCTGGTGGGTGGGAAGCTCTGCTGGGGGGGATGTGCTGTTGCTTGCCACCACTCCAAGAAGCAAGCCCTTAGGGCCAAGCATGAGACTGGGGGACACTCAGGAAACTTGGGGCCAGCCTGGTGCTCCAGCCTCAGGTGAGCTGGCTCCTCTGGCTGGTACTAATTACTGGCATCTCTCCATCAGGAGGAGCATCTAGGTGAGATCTGCTTCTCACTGCGCTATGTCCCCAGCACTGGCAAGCTGACGGTGCTCATCCTGGAAGCCAAGCAGCTGAAGAGGATGGATTCTCATGGACTCTCGGGTCAGTGGGGGCTGCTTGTGCTCAGATCTTCCTACTCCTGCCCAGGCCTCAGTGGTGGCACCAAGAGCAGCAAAGCCTTGAAAACCCTTGGTGTTAAGACCTGCTTCCTGCTGTCACCACCATATTCAGCCCTTGGCTGACTCCCAGCCTCCCCCAGCACAGATACTTCAGCTTTGGGCAGTGCTGGAGATATCTCCCAGGAGGAGATGTCATGGCTGGATTGTACAGGGAGCTTGGTGGGAGGAGGTGAGCTCTGAGGTGGCTGTCTCACCACGAGGAGCGACAAGTGGGATGCCATGGTCTCCTTCGAAATGGCTCAGGAAAGCTGTTTTGTGGCTGAGTTCTTCAGTCAAAAACTGTCACTTGTGCCGGGTGTGTTCTCTCTCTTTTCAGATCCTTTTGTCAAAGTGCATCTCATACTGAACAGGAAGAAATGGAAGAAAAAAAAGACAAGTGTGAAGAAAAACACCTTAACCCCTTACTTCAATGAGGTGTTTGTTTTTGAGGTGCCTTTCAGTCAGATCCAGGTGGGTTTCCCTGAAGTGCCCAGGGCTGAGCAGGTCCCCACTGCCACAAACCCCTTCCCACTGACCCTTTTTCTTGTGTCCCCACCAGCATGTGGACGTGGTCATCTCCGTCTGGGATCATGACAAAGTGACCAAGAATGAGCCCATTGGCAAACTCTTCCTGGGCTGCCGAGCCACAGGCAACCAGCTGCGGCACTGGTCTGACATGCTGTCCAACCCACGCCGGCCCCTCGCCCAGTGGCACATCCTGCAGCCCCCGGAGGTGGTCGACAAAGCCCTGGGACTGAAGTCCCACCTCAAGCTGCCCCTGCACTCCAGATAGTGGGAGTCTCCTTCTGCACCCAGGGAGCAGCATGGTGGGCTTGTGGAGGAGTGAGGGGCTTCTGCTCAGCGAGCTCTAGACGTGTTGGTCCCAGCTCATTGTCAGCAAAGAAGAGACTGGGACTCCTTCTGGCTAAGAGATGATCTGGCTGCTGGTGCAGCTCATGCCCTATGTAATGCCTGGGACAGGGTAGCTTGGCATCCCAAGGCAAGGCTGGACATGGAGCAGAGGGTGCTAGAGGGGATGGCATGGGCGCAGGAGCCAGCTCATCCCAACTGCTTCTGGGCTTGAGGGGGGGTAAATACACAGAGCTTCAGGCTCATGCAAAAACAGAGTCCATTGATATTTATAAAGCAGAGGGCTAATGTGCAGGTGGCATAGGTGGAAAATTTCTTTGGTTGTCAATAACTTGGCAAGAAGCGTGTTCTTGGAAAGGCTTTATGTGCTCTGTGAAGGCTTTTAAACAAGACCAAGGTATTGAAGAATGTAAGAGGCTTGAGAGCAGGAATACAGGTGGATGAGGAAGGTGTTGGAGACATAGGACTAGCTCTTTAGTGCCTCTGCAGTGTGTGCTCTGTGTCCTGGCTAGATGCTAAATGAGAAGTAATGCGGCTTCACAGTTAGCCTGTTTTCAGCCCATGATGATTTGTGCACACTAAGATGTGACTCAGGCTCTGGGACTCACCAGTGACCATCCCCATGGACCACACGGATGAAGATGCACAGCATCAGCTCCATTCACCTCACATGGTCCTACAGGAGTGGCACAGCAAGGTTTGCACCTCTGGCACCTGGCAGTCCTGCCAGGCTGGAGGGCCTGAGGCTCTTGCTTTCACACTGTGATCACACCACGCTGGTAAAGGCTGGCTTGCAGCTGTCACTTCTGGGCAGGTTTCATGTTTAATCTGCGAGGTTTTTTGTGGCCACAGGTCCTGCTCCGCCCTGCTTTGTGGGGTCTTGGTGTGGGGGCTATGTAAGTAAAGATCACTCCTAGAAAGGTGAGGGCATCGGAGTGGCACCCCTACATGCCCTTGAGTATGCTGCAGTTTGGGGTGACTCCAGAGCAGCTTCTCTGAGCCATCTGCAGGAGGAAGCTCCCTGCACTGGGTTAGAGGAGGAGGGAATTGCTCCTGCTCTGAAATACTTCTGCTACAAAGCAGACACAGAACACAAGATCTGGGCTCATACTGCGGAATTTTGGCCCCAAAGACAAAAGTCCTTTTCACCACAGGGAGCTGCAGGCACAGTGCTAATAGTTATTGCCTGGGCTCTGGAGGGGAGAGAGCCTGGCACATTAATGAAAAGCTATTAATATTAAAAAGCAGTTAATCTGTGATTACCCAGAGCTCCACAGAGCGACTATCCAAGAGTTAAACAAACATGAAGCTAAGGAAGATTATGAAAAGTCTCGATAGAGATTAATGACCTGAGCTTAACCATTAAAAGCTGCTGCTGTGTCTGCCTCTTGATAAATATTCTCCAGGCTTCGCTGTGGCCGTGAGGAGGGGAGAAATGACAGGGTGGTTTTGAGATGACTGTAACAAGTGAAGGGTGGCTTCTGCTGGGGAAACAGCATCTGCTGGCAGCCACTAATGAGATGGAGGAGGAAATCAGTCACCTGAGAAAGACTTGTAAAGGGATGTTTTAAAGCCTCAGCCTTCAGTCTCAACCTTAGAATCAGCCTAGAACAGCCTGTGCAGAAGGGAACATCTCTGAATTGGGTTTGGCATTCCAAATCTATTGCCAGGTTGGTTTTTGGTGATGCTATTGTGATGATTTAGGGCTATGCAGCATCCAGAAGGGCTTTTGGAGGTGTTTGCAACAGGCATTTCTTATTTTTGTGTGTGTGTGTCTATGTGTGCTTTTTCCAGTCCCCCCATTTTGAAGTCATAGCCTTGAGGTTCACTGCATAATTTATGGGGCTGGGCATAAAAGTATGTGCATATTACTCCCAAAACAGATGCAGTTGAAGAAGGTGCAAAGGCAGCCCCTCCCTGAGAAACGTTACCCCCCATACCAGTGCCTGCCCTTTCTCTCTCCAGCTTCGGCCTTGCTCAGTGCCTGGATCGCCAGCACAGTGCTGGGTGAGCAGAGCTGGAGAGGGAAGCCCATGGTGCTTTTAGGGGAAAGGCCAGGGAATGTGGGAGTGAGCACCCAGCTGGGCTGGCTCTGGGCAACCTGGAGTGAGCTTTTGTGCAGTAAAACTCAGCAAACCGAGCTGTTTGTTCAGGAGGGAGAGGCGAGCAGGTGGGGATGTTCTCCACCCAGTTCCAGTTTTTAATGCACTGCGAAGGCTGCTTTTTGCCTCCGTCATAATTTCTCCTTCTCAGTAAGCCTTGTGTGCTTACAGCACGGCTTTGAGCACTCTCTTCCTCTGGCAGGATCCTCTTAGTATCTGCTGGCAGCTGTTTGAAGCAGGGCTGGTGGATCTGGGCTTCATTTCATGCCTTATTTCACCCCAAATGAACACAGCCTGCTCGGGAGCCTGTTTGCAGGAAGGCAGACAGCCCTGTCTCGTGTGCGAGCCATCTCCTGTTCACGTCCCCGTGGCCTTGGCGGGGGTGGTTGTCCCTCATCGATCAAAGCCAGATATCTGAGCACCTTCTGCCTCACCAATGCTCCTCCTGCACTTGGAGGGTGGAAGATGCGACGAGAAGTAAAGGAGGGGGAACCCAACTCCTCCTCAGCTTGTGTCTCTGCTGGATTCCCCTCTCTGCATCTAGAGGGCAGGGCAGTACGTGCTCTGAGCTGGCTCTCTGTGTCATCTGGTCTGTGGCCCCCGTTACAGCTTCACCAGCCAAGATTTCTTCTTCTGGAGATGGAGCCCGTGTTCAAGAGGGAGAGAAAGCAGCGATGCTGTGCAAGCCCGTTCCCATGGCTGCAGAGCCAGTTGGTAGCCATGTGGCAATGCTGGAGGTGTCTGAGTGGCTTTTCCAGGAGGCAGGAGCCAGCCCTTGCCTGGTCCTGCACCACAGAGGCAAAGAGGATTTTGCTGGTGGGTTAAGGGGGGCAAAAGCAGGTATCCAAAGCCATCCAAGGTGCCCAGGTGGTGGATGGGGAGTTTGTCTCTCTTTAATTAGCGGCTTTGCAGGTCGATGGCAAGGCAAAAAGCAGGGCTTGGGCCAAGCAGAGGTCTGTTAAAAGAGACAAGAAGCACTGAAAATTGAGGTGTGTGTTTGTTATTAAGATTTATAATCTCAATTATTTACATCCAAATCCAAGACTTCTGACCACCAGAAGTCCCTCCCAAAGCAAATGATTCCCTCATTCAGTGATTTTTTTTTGTATTTGTCCCTGCACTTAAGGAAATCAAATGGGAGTGCTGCACAAGGAGAAGGCTGAGCCTCATATGTGCTTGTCACCAGTCGTCTGCAGTGAGACAAAAATGATTATGGGCTGTCATCGTTCGGCCTGGGTATGGGCTGGCTGTCCTCCAGCCACAGATTTTTTGGCTAGTCTAAGAGTTTTTGAGAGCTGGAGAGCATCTAAGCTCTTCTCACTAGGAGCAAGCATGCCTGCTTTATAAATATTCCTTAGCTAGTATCTTTATGCCTTGAAATTTTATGGGCAAAATGTATACTTTTGTCATGCATGGGTTTATTTCTTAAAAGCTCCAGCTCCTGGATCCTTATCCCTAGTTCCCTTTCTCTATCCCCTTTTTCCTACCCTTTTCTTCCCCCTTTTCCTGCTCCCTTTTCCCAGCCCCTTTCCCCTGCTCTGACTGCTGCTAGGGCTCTTTTATCTGGGACTGTTCCTGCCCCAGATTTGGCTTATTTTGCTTCTGGATACAGAAATATTTTTTGGACCACTTTACATCTCAATGCACCTTGCCTGGCCATGGGCAGGAAGGGAGGGGTAGAAGCCCCAAACAGTCTAGTCTGAGAAACAGGAATAATAATGGGTGCACGGAGGTGCTTCCCAAAGCTCCAATTTGAACTTTGTGGGCAGACCTGGAAAAAACCAGACTTCTCATTTCTCCGTATTTCAGGTCTAGGCAGGGTGGAGCCAAGGGAGAAGCAGCATGAGGATTTCATAGCTTTCATGCTGCTGGGCAAAAAGTGCTCCCCGAAGAAGTTTGGCGTTCCGGGTGAATGGGTACCCATCAGTGATGACTTGTTGCATGTCAACAAGACAGGAATTTCTCAACCAGCTTTGCTGACTTCACAGGGAGGTGATGAAACCGCTGCAGGCACTTACTGCCACTCAATTTGAGCAGAAACAAGCACAGAGTCAGTTAGGAAGAGGAGTTTAACTAAGCTGAAAAGAGGCCTTGACCTGCAAACAACCCAACCCATATTGTATTTTACGTTCTGTGAGCAGCATCTGGGAAGGTGGTGGGTTTGCAAACAAGAGTTTCATCACCCTACTCATGAAGACGGACATTGCAGATGTCCTTGTCTGAGCCTGAAAATGTCTCTGTGGGAAATGGGCACTTTGAGTTGTGAATCAGTCATTGCTGACTTAGTAAGAGAAACATTGGAAGAGCCGGTGAAGAGCCCACTGCCTGTGAAGGAGGTGGCTGTCTAATGTGGAAAGCAGCTCAGTTGGCATCTGGTTTTGCCCTGGATAGAGAGCATTTTCCTCTTAACTTTTACATACAAGTCAGAGCAGTTTAGACATAGAAGCCTGAATCTTGGCATGAAGGTTATCACTTGAGACAGTCCAGTTAAAACACTTGGCTTTGGTGTTCACTCTGGATGTGACAAAGGATGTGTTCATATCTGGAAAAGCCTGTGGTGAAGGTTTATATGCTTTGGATGTACTCATCCCACACCACCCCCAACTTTTGCACATGGGTTAAACTCAGGTCTGCCTTCATAAAAGAAAATTCATGTCTCAGATACCCTGTGAATTAATCGGCTTTGGGGATGTTCTTGAGAGACGCTCAGTGGGGTTGGGTGTTGAGTTTTCCTGGCGCAGCCCTCTCCTACTCTGAGCTCATCCCCTCCCTTCCCAAGCCTGATTGAGAAGTGCCTCCAGAAGACCTTCCAGAGGTCCATCTCCTTGCAGCTGTCTTCTCCCAAGGCTTTCTCAGTGTGTGCAGGTAGGTGAGACTGCCAAGGGTCTTTACAGCTGACAGCTTTTTTTTGTAAAATGAGTTGTCTGGGGTCACACAGCATTTACAAAAAGCCAGTGTGCTTAGATAAATTCTGGACAATCATTCCTTGCATGGCTACTGGTTTGTAGAGCAATTGCTGATCTTGGGGAGAGAAGAGCTTTGTGATTTATAAGTTTTTCTTAAGCCCTGTGGCCTTTTTTTTTTAAATTAACACCATGTTCTTGCTGCTGCTTTGTCTTGGCACAGAGAGCATGAAAGACCTTTTGAGAGCAAAGACATGTTTCACCCATACTCGTTTGAGCACATAGAGGTCTCAGCTTGTTCTCCAGACACATTCTGGGTCATAGCCTCATCTTAACCAGGCTTTGAGGATGTGCATATACATGAAGGATTGTGATCAGGTGTTGGGTCACTTCGGTAATATTATCCAGGAGCAAGCTGGGTGGAAATTCCAGAGGGATCACCTCCTGGACACATTAAATGCAGAAGGCCTGGGCACAGACCAGCCCTGGTCAGAGGTGTTCGCTTTCCAGAGGGCTGCCAACTCAGTCTGGGGTCATGGAGGAAGTGCCACACTGTGGAAGAGTCCAAGGCTTCTGGTCCTGGGCAGAAGTGAGAAAAGTTCCTAGGAGGAGTGAGGTTTGTGCTCAGGGCTGTGCTGGGAATCAAGTGATCCTAACCCTGGCTATGAACACAGACACTCCATCACTAGAGACTGAAGCCCCCGTGTGCTGCCATGGTCAGAAGGGGCTTCATCCAGAGGAGTTTTCTGTTTTTTGCCCTCTCCCTGAAGCCTCTCTTCAGCCCTTTGTGTTTTCATTTTGAAATGCCGCCCTTCCTCTAGGCTGCAGCTTGCAGTGAGCTGCAAATTCTTCCAGAAGCCCACACCAAAGAGTGTCCCTTTGGAGTGGAAGGGATCATTAAAATGCCTTGTTTCTCTTCAAGGCCAGTGTTTATATTGAAAGCAGCCGTCTGTGAGTACTTACGTGTGTCCATAGGGAGTTGTTCTGTTCCTACATGCACTTGTCCAAACTTGGTGATTATAAAAGTGAAGTGCATGAAGAGAAGGGTGGGGATGTGGTGTCCATAGTCCTGCAGTGTGGCAAGATAGCCTGGTCACTCTTCTTAGCACCATCAGCAGGAGGCAACGACTGCTCCAGCAAGATTGGTCTGCATGTCTCCTTGCTCGTGCAGCTGGAGAGATGAGTTTTCGTGGTTTCACCAGTCCTTTCCTTTATACTGTTTGGCAGATGGAAGAGGCTGAGAGGAGAGGGGCAGTCCACAACATGGGGTCCCTGATGCAGGTTCACAGATCCAGTCCCACCCCTGCTCCTCCCCTGCCTTCTCCAGCAGACTCCCCTGCAAAGCCAAGCTCTCCAGTCACTTGTCCCTCTTTTTGCCCCTGTTGTGGGGCTCCAAGCCAAATTTCAGCCCCCTGTACCACATGCCAGCTTCAAGAAATCCCTCAGGAGGAGCAAGAAAAAGCCACATCCCAAGGAACCTATCGGTCAGAAACCTGTGTGTTGCTCCTTCACAGGACCTGTCATCACTCAGATAACTGACTGCATCCCCCTGGGGAACATTGACAGTGGGCAGGAGCTGTGCATGAACAGCACTGACAGCTTCATCAGTGACAGCTTCATCACTGACATCTTCACTGATGTGGGCTGCCTGCCCAGCGATGGCAGCCTGAGTGTGATCCCCTACCTCTGCCACGGAGAGGGTTCAGCTCACACCTCAAGGCTGACATCCAGGCTCTGCTCCACAGAGACTGTCATGGAATGGGGCAGCCCTACTTCTGGGACACTGATGAGTGCATCAAAGTCTTGCTGGAGAAAGGGAATTGTGTCCTCATCCACTGCTAGGATGGCTTCTCCCAGGGTCCTGTGTGCGCCATTGTATAGCTGATGGTCAAACACAGCACGAAGCTGCTGTCAGCTTATGAGTTTGTGAGGTATCTGCTGAACATTGAGGAGTGTCATCAGGACCTGCTGGTGGGTTTGGAGCCTCAGGGCATCAATATCATGATGTGCCTGAAGCACTCCCTTGTCAAGGAAGATAGCATGGAGCTAAATGGACAGGGTGGCTATGTTGGTTGGCAGCAGCCCTGAACAGGAAAAGCCAAAAACCTTACCCCATTTCATGGGCAAATGAGGTGACTGTAGCTGTCAGGTGTAGCACAGCAGTGGCACAAAAATGTGGTAGTGATGGCCTTCCTTCGTAGAGTTCCTACAGGCTGGTGTCAGCAGAAGTAGAGAAATGGGGAGCTCTTTTAGGGATACACTGGAGGGAACGGGTATGTCCTGGGCAGGATGGGAGCCATGTGCTTTGCTTTGGTGTGATGTGATTTTGGGAAAGCAAAGGGCAGTCAGATACAGGTTTCCCCAGTGACCTTGCTTGAACTTTTACCATGATCACAATTGCTTCTGGGTAGAATGCTTGTGTTTTGCTAACAGGGTCATCCTTGGAAATAAGACATGGTATCATCTGGTGTCATGTCACTCCATAGTGCCTGTCCACTTGATGCTTGTGGGATGTTGAAGAGGAGGCAAGGTGTAAAGGTGTGGGAGAGCGCCACGAGGGACAGCTTGCATGGATTCATCAGCCTAGTCCTTCCAACACGTGGTGATTCCATGGAGGAGCCTGGCCCAAAAGAGCCACACCTGAGCCTCTAAAACATTGTGCAGAACCTCCTGTGTGTGACAGGTCTTCCCTCTGTCTGACCTCGCAGGATGGTGGAAGTGCTCTGGGAATGGTGACCCAGGCCCACAGTGCATTCCTCTAGCTCAGGTGGGGGGAAGTGAGGGAAGGGAACAAGGTCGGATGCTCCATAGGAAAGTACCCAAGTATGAACAGTGGTCCCTGCCTAATTGCCTCACTTATACCTAACATTCAGGGCCAAACACCTCTTTGAAGGATGTGTCTGGAGTTTTCTTATGTCTTCTTTGACCTTTTCTGCAAGAAACTTGTTCTTGCATCACTCAAACACATAATTCCTTTGGAAACTTCTGTCTTTCCTAATGTTAACCATAGCTTCTCACTTTGACATGGGTTTGTTTTTCCATTCTTCCTTCTCATCATGGGGTTTCTTCCTCGTGGCATTTAGGTCTGGTGCCTCTTTTACTGGGAGAGCTGCCCTACAGCTTAACCCCTGTGCAAGGCAGCTCCATGGAAAGCCTTCTGCAGACTTGGAGGCTTGACCTTCTGCTCATCCTACTACAACACCTCACCATCCACTCCTCCCATATCCTACAAACACTTCTGTTGGCCAATATTTTGTTCACGGGACTTTTTTCTTTGAACTTCTTTCTTCCGCTAGATCAGGCCAACACTCTCATGTCACAAGGTGATAACCACACCCTTGAAATTCTGAGCAGATCTCTTTTGCTCTGCTGCATACCTGGACTCCAGGAGGTCCAGAATGCTACTCTCTCACAGAGCTGAAGGAAACTCCCTGGCTGTGGGAAATTTTGAATGGAGAACTCCCCCAGTTTTGATTCCTCCACCAAGAGCTGAGCGGCTGTCTGGAGGACTGATGGGCCAGCAGAGGCCAGAATGTGTAGCTGCAGCATTTCAAAGAGACAAATCCCAAGTGGACCCAGCCTTGCCATGCTAGGAGTTTCTCCCTCCTCCACCTGCTACCACAGCAAACCCCTGCAAGACACCCATACCAAGGACTTGCTCGTCCTTCAGCAGCATCTGCAGTGCTACTTGCATGGTGCTGAGGGTGGTGAAACGGGAAGCCTACAGCAAGAGATTTGCCACTATCTATATAATGGCTGGGAGGCACCTGGAAAATATTGTCAGGGCCATGTCTGAATCAGCCTAAAAAACCCTGGCTGGAAGAGGAGGGAGCGCCTGGCCTGGGGGAGGAGAGCAGGAGCTGTTTGGGTCCCTGTCTCCATGGGATCCCCTACACACACACACGCTACATGTGCTGTGACCAGGGCTGGGGAATATTTCCAGCTACATTTCCACCTGCTTCTCCTTCAGATCCATGGAGATATGGGTATGGGTCATCCCACAGAGGAGATTACCCTTCCTGCTATCAGCATGGGGCTGCTCCCCCATGCTTTGCTGCCTCTGCCCTTTGAAGCTTGGGGCTGCCTGCAGCAGCTCCACAGCTTGTTTTTTTTTTAAAAACTGAGTTGTGTTTAAATATTTCATACAGGGAAGAGCTGCAAATATTTCCTGTGTGAAGGAAATAAGTGAGGTTAAAAAAGCATGCTAGTGCTGGATGGCTTATTAAGGGATTGCTCTTGCATATGCTGTCGGCCGTGGATATTTGGGGTGCAAGCTTTTCCCTCTCTTCCTTCCTGAAGGGCAGAGCTGCTCCCAAGCCCTTGGAGGAAAACTGAGTCATGTCCTTGTCTAAGCCACTCTGTGTATCCAAGGGGAAATTTTAATTAGAGGCCTTGCAGATGGATGGCTGTGTGCAGGGAGCCTGGGCTCCCCACAGATTTGAAGCCATATCTATTGTGACTGGTTGGTGGCAGGAGAAAGGAGAGGAAGGTTCCCTCCTTGGCACTTCTGAGGAAAAACACCAGACCCCACGAGTAGAAGATGTTCTCCTCCTCCCCACCCCTCCTTCCCTGGGAGCTGCCCTCTCCTGTTCTCCTGCTGGCCTGGCCTGCCCCAGCCAAGGGAGGTGCACAGGGGACTCTTGCACATCATTGGTCTGAGAAGGTCTCCATGCCCTTAAAGAGAAGGTGGATTTTCTGCTGAGCCACCCGAGAAGCCCTTTTATACCTCCTTACTCAGCCAGCTGCCTGCGGCTCGTCTGTTCATCCTGTCCAGCTAGCACGACTCTGATTTTCTCCAGACTTGGGTGAGCCTTTTTGCATATCTCCTAATGACCCAGCTTGCTCTTAGGGAGTGATGGGGGAGCAGATTTACTTACCTGAGTATTAAGGAGATAAATACCAGGTGGGGGTGGCCTGCTAGGAGAAACAGGGGTGCTAAATAAAACTTTCTCCATCCTTTGCTTGTTGGAGAGGGTCTGTGCATTGGAAAGGTTCCCTCTGCTTCTTCCAGTGAGCTTTTTTCTTCTTGATTTCATGCTTTCCCCTGCCTTGGCTGGTTCTGCTCTCAGCTTGAGTGGCGAGGGCAAGTGGAGCCTAACGCTGACCTCCCCAGGGCCACAGGATTCGGGATCCTTGCCTGCGGTGACTCGGCTACGCTCCCCACTTACACCCCTTCCTCCAGCTCCCTACCCGGCCCTCGCAGTGCCTTCCTCCCCAAAAACACCCTCGGACAGGCACCGACATCCAAATTTATGGTGCCCTCCCCGCAGAACAGGTGATTCAAAGCCCACGTCGCGGGCGGCGAGCTGCAGCCTGGCGTTGTCCCCTGGGTTCCCCGGCGTCGCCGCGGCCGAAGCGGGAGCGCGTGTGCGGGGCAGGGATGTCAGTAAAAATAGCCAGCGTTCCTCGGCCGCCCCGGCCCCCAGCTGCAGCTCCGCCACCTGCGGCCGCCTGTGCTCCGCATCGCGCCGACCTCCCCGAGTCACGGGGCTGGCACCGGGGAAAGGCTGCCGTCCCAGGAGACAGCTGCAGCTCCTTCTGCAGCTCCCTGGCCATTTTTAGAAGCACTTTTCCCCCCTCCTCTCTGAAGTAATGTGATGGGCCTGCACATTTTCCAGGATAAAGTTTCCTTGGCCCTGCAAGCCGTGCCTCCTGCCTCGGGCATGAGCCCCCATTAACACTTCCCCGCCTGACAGAGCCTCCCAGGTTTGCTGACGACTGCGTTTCGGGGCTTTGTCTCCTTTGCAGAGGACTGGCTTAGGAGATGCAAGCAGCAGATATTGCCCTGCTAGAAAAGTAAAATTCTCTTTGTGTGGAAGTCATTTACAGCAACGCAAAGGTGCTCTTCCATCTCTTCCCTAACACGCTGTGTTGTACGTGTAAAATTTCCACTTAAAGCAAATGCAAGGAATTGTCTGGGGAATTTTTTTGTGCCTGTATCAACCCAAGCACAACATCCAACCCTGCTCTACGTCACCTGTGTTGAGGTGGCTGCAACGGGCTCCCCTGTCCCACAGAGTGAGTGCATACACTGGCAGCAGCATCCTCTGAAGTCCTTCCTTGTCACCTGGGGTCACTGCCAACCCTTTGCAGGCTTTGGGACATTTCTTGTTTATAAAGTGAAGTAAGGTTGAATGGCAAAGTGAAGCAGTAAAGTGAAAATAGTTTTTGCCTTTTCTTCCTTCATTGAATAAAATGGTTTCCTGGGCATCAAACAAGAAACATACCTCCAGGAATAACTGTCACAGATCTCTCTTTTTCTGGCTCAGCCCCATTTGGTCTTTTCCAGAAGTCCCTTGATACTGAGGTTTGTGTTGCTATGAGGGGATGTTTAGCTCTCGTCTACGAACTGCAGCCTAGTTCCCTATATGATGAAAAATTGGTGAAGTTGGGAAATAGGAACAGACTTGTTCCTCATTTTATTTTCTAGAGGTGTCTTGCTTTGTTTTTAAACCCAAGAAAGTAACCACCAGCATGAATAGTTATGAACTTTTTTTCTTGGTTTTAATTTCAGGCTCACAACCATCTAAACCAAGATGTCTGAGTAAGTTCCCATTTTTCTGTCTGTAATATATTGTTGGCATTTAAAAACTTTTGTTCAAGCACCAGATTTTTATGCTCGTTAAGATTCTTCTGCTTGTTTCCAGTTAGGATGCTAACTAACTGACTTTTTTTCCTCTTTCTCCTTTCTCTTCCTTCCTTTCCTTGTCCAACTGCTTTTCCTGAACAGTGAAGAGGTAAGTGTTTTGCTGGGGTTTTTCCTTTAGCTATGCTTATGGCAGCAGTCCTGTCTTCACTGTTCCTCCCTAGGAAAATCAGCTGCTGGGTGTGTGTGTGGGAAGAATGGCTCATGGTTATTTTCTTGCTGACTCCTCCTGGTAAACACGTGAAGGAGAAGAAAAATCCATTTTGAAAGGCTTTTTTTTTGTCTCCTGGCTTGGAGTTAGATGCTTTTTTTTCTTCCATTCCTGCTTCCCCAGCCGGCCACGAGATGGTGCTGGGAAGGCAGTGGTCCAGAGCCGCCTTTCCTCCATCATTCATCCACCATCCCGCCCTTGGCCTAGCATCCCATCCTCTTCTTCCCCACATCTAGCCCTTCATTTTCTACCCACTGAGCACTGACGAATCCCTTCTCAAAGGCAATCCAAGGAGACCTGGCTCCAGGGGAGCGTGAGCAGGGTGGAGGTTGCATTCTTAGCAAGTTTTCCCCGGCTTCTGGCAGAGCCAGGTGGGGCTGGGGGCGTCTGGAGAAATGCAGGGGAAGGTGTGGGAGGATTATTCGTGGCATTGTCACTCCACATTTCCTCTTAGCAAATTGCTCCATCCTTCATTTCTGCTTGGCATCTCCCCATATGTCTGAAACACCACAAGCTCCAGCTTGTTCTCACTGAGGGAAAAGAGGATGTCAGGGACACATAGAAACTCTACAAAATGGTGCTGATATCCAACACGTTCTTTTACTGCCCATCAAGCCCAGACCTCCCAGAAAAGGCTGGCAGGACACTCTTTGCTAAGATACCAGTTTTCAGATGGAGAATAAGCCCTGGACTAACAGCCCTCAAGAGATCTGATTATGTGATGGTTAATAGTGTGCTGCATCTCTGAGCTGGGTGCCTTTTTTCTGCAGGGCCCTCCAGCCCTGTCAGGAAGGCCTTGGCACCATTTGCACATGCAAGACGTCAGATTTTGCTACAATTCACTCTGCACATCCTTATCCACTTCTTCCTCTACGCAGCACAGACCCACACCCAAGTGCTGCTTTCTACTCCCCACCCCTCAGCATATCAGATGTGTTTCCCCTGGGCCAGCCCAATTCAGCTTTGCCCAGTCTTCTGGGTGAAATGCTCAGGAAACAGCTGAAATGCAGAAGTTGTGGGTTTTTTATAAATAGGAGTCCTGTTGCTGCTGGTCCATCATGACAAGTACAGAAGGGCAGCCTGTGGTCCTGTCTGTCCTCTAGCTGTGATGAACCCCTGCTTCAGCATCACTTGTGCTGGGTCTTTTCAGCTCCAAGAAATTTCGCAGCCTTCATGTTTTCACCTGCCTGGCTGTCCTTGTCACCAGAGTATCAGAAGGACACGTGCCCTGGACTGCTCAGAAAGACATCCCACAGCTCCTGAGTGCCCAGGGACATGGGGGTCATTAGCTTGAGCGCAAAGTAAAACACATCTGAGTAAAGAGGAAATTAGAGAAAAGGCTAAAAGTCCTAAGAAGCCAAGTTTGAAGCCATGTTTTATACATATATTTTCAAGTTCATCATCCTTGTTATCTTTTCCTGAGAGATTCTGTAGGTTTTAGCTACCTGAGGCTGGCAAAGCTGGGTTCAGCAGGGAGCCTCTTCCTTGACTGCTGCTGGTTTAGGGACAAATTATGCGTCAAGCTGTCCATTCTGATTGGAACCATCTCCCTGGCAGGGCTGCAGGTCCTTGGTGGACTGTGGCATTGCATGGGGAAGGGCAATGTAGAGGGGAATGGGCACCCGATAACCTGCTTTTCTCTTGTTTCTTCCACTTGCAGAAAAGGAGGAGGGCAGCCACTGCCCGTCGGCAGCACCTGAAGGTACGTGGCACTGCAGTGGCTGTGTGATGTGTGTCTCGACCTTCCCATCTCCCATCCCAAGCCAGCCAGCTCTCAGCACTCTCCCCTACTAGAAGAGGCCACGGTGCACAACATAGGGGCCTCCCACCTCACTCCTTACTGGGTCTCCATCATGTCCCTTGCTGGGAGATGGTGGTATTTATGGGAACTCCCCAGGCTGCTTCTCCATCAGGACTCCCGTGCCTCTGACAACCCCCCTACCCTGGTTCTTGCCTCCACCCTGCACTGACCCTTCTCCTGCTGCCTTCCAGAGTGCTATGCTCCAGCTTGCTGCCACTGAAATAGAAAAAGAAGCAGCTGCTAAAGAAGTGGAAAAGCAAAACTACCTGGCAGAACATTGCCCTCCTCTTTCACTCCCAGGATCCATGCAGGAACTTCAGGTACAGGCTTCTTTAACCCTTTCAGTGCTGGAGCAGAAAAGATTTGACTGCATCAGTGAGCCTGGTGGACCTACACTGGCCTTCTCATCCTGACCCTCTTCTCACCTGTGTTGCCCTGGAGCCAGACGGACATGCAGCTGGCTTGAGAGGCAGATGGGGTCTCTTTGCAAAGAAAAAGGGGTCTGGCTGGCAGGAAAGATGTGTTTTAAATGAAGCATTTGTGTGAAGCCAGTAGCATGGAGATTAGGAGCTGGCTGCCAAGCCACTCTTCACCTCAATCCCATCTAGCCTTCTGGACTGAGGGCTTTCAGAGCCAGAGCGGTCAGGAGAGAGGAATTGTGTGTGTGGGTCCTAGCAGTCAACATCCCTCTCTGCTTTCTTCCCAGGAGCTGTGCAAAAAGCTTCATGCCAAGATAGAGTCAGTGGATGAGGAGAGGTATGACACAGAGGTGAAGCTACAGAAGACTAGCAAGGAGGTGAGTTTCCCCGGAGACATACCTCGAGGGAGTCTCCAGCCCATTCCTCATGCCTCCCTGCACTGCTTGGGTCCATCTCATGAAACCCATGCCCTGCTTTCTCTCCACCCCCCTCATCTCATCCCCCCCAGCTGGAAGACTTGAGCCAGAAACTCTTTGACCTGCGTGGCAAGTTCAAGAGGCCACCACTGCGCAGGGTGCGCATGTCCGCTGATGCCATGCTGCGGGCCCTGCTGGGCTCCAAGCACAAGGTCTGCATGGACCTCCGAGCCAACCTGAAGCAAGTGAAGAAGGAGGACACTGAGAAGGTACACCTTCCCTCTTCCTTTTTTCCCTAACAGGAGCTGGCCCCCACCCTTCAGGGCTCACACCTCCCTGTATGATAGACAGGGTTGAGAATGACTCTTTCTGCATAATGTTCTTCTTCCTGCTCAGTATTTCCTCCTTTGGCACCCATGATGTTGAAACAGGAGGGTGCAGTTCAAAAAGATGTATAGCATGGGTGGAACTGGGTTCCTCTAGCTGACATGAGGGTTTCCATGGGTAGACAGATGAGGGGCCCTGTGCAGGCGGGTCTTACCCTGGTGGGCACCATTCACACCAACACAACCATCTCTCCCCTAGGAGAAGGATCTCCGCGATGTCGGTGACTGGAGGAAGAACATTGAGGAGAAGTCTGGCATGGAGGGCAGAAAGAAGATGTTCGAGGCTGGCGAGTCCTAAGCACCTGCATCTCCACACTTTTCCTCCTCTCCCCGCTGTCCCCGCTGCCCCGCTGGGCTCAGGGGCACTGACTGGGTGCCATTTCTCTCTAGTTTTGTGAAGAGCTGCATCATGGCAGCAGTGATGTAAATAAAGCTTTGGTGGGAGAGGTGGGTGTTGCCTGCCTGGGTGGCCAGACCCCGACTCATGCCATGGTGCCAGCAGGGAGTGCCTCACTGTGGCAGTCCTGGTGGAGATGGGAAGGCTTTGGTAGGGGCTGTGCTGAGGAGATGGGGGACCTTTCTGCTCTCAGTCCCCCTCCAAAGGTGCAGATGCTCATGCAGTGGTGAAGAAACAAAGAGATAACAGTCCAAGCCCCAGGAGGTGTTGCAGAACCTTAACCCATGATGGCATCAACAGGAAGCTGTGGGGAAGAGCTGAGAAGGGGGGGACAGGGGTGGCATCTGCAGGGCAGAAGCAGACCCTTTGGCTCCAGTGGGATTTGAGAGATGCAAAGTCAGGACAACCTTGGCAGCACCTACAGCAGCACCCTGGGACTGGTGCAGTATAGGATGCTGTGCTTTAGAGATGATGGCGGTCACCAGAGTGGCATGGGCAGCTGGGGGGCCAGTGGGTCACTCCTCTCCCTGCCGTGGTGGGGATGTCCATGCCACCCACTTTTCTTTTGGGTTAGCCCAGCACTTCCAAAATTCTAGGTGCTGACAAGTAAAATCTTAAATCAGTCTCAATGGTTTTTAAAACAAAACAAAACAAAACAAAACAAAACAAAACAAAACAAAACAAAACAAAACAAAACAAAACAAACATCCAAATTCACCTTCCTTCTGCCCTCTCCCATCCCCCCAAACCCTCAGCCCATGAAGTTTCCGGCACAGCTCACTTCTGCTGAGCACAGGAAAAGCGAAACAGTGGTAGCACCCTGGTGCTGGAGCTGTCCGTGGGGCCGCCACGCCAGCCAGGGGAGAAGATGTCAGACTCGGAGGGGTGCCAGGAGGGTGCAGAAGGAGTGAGCCAAGTGGGAGATGAATCCCCTGAGGAGAGTGAGAGGTGAGGCTTGGGGACACCACAGCTACCTTCCTGTCCTGGGATACTGGGAAGCTGGGAAATTGGGAGGGCGCGGTGGGAAAGGAGGATGCGCAGCCAGAACAATGATGACCCATGAGGCTGAAATAGGTCGGATGTTCCGTCAGACTTTTGACAAGCTTCTCCAGCTAGGAGGAGACTTAGATTTCCTAAAGGTCTCATCCCCTTTGAACTTCAAAGCCCTTGGGAGGGGGCTGATGGAGTGGGGAACCCCAGCTCCAGAAGCAGGCGAGCTCAAGTGAGAGGTCTGGTGACCTGGAGCTGCTCTGTGCCTGAAATCAGCCCCATCTCTAAATGTGGAGATCAGCTGCCTCCTCTCCTTGCTGGGCACATCTGATTTCTTGCTGCATCCCCTACGTCTCCAGCCAAATTAACCTGGCAATGTTTCAGGCTGGCTGCTGTAAAGTTATAGATCTCCTGTGCCTCTGCTCTGTTTTATTGCTTTATCAGCAGAGATTGTTAAATTTGGGGTCTCTTCACTCGAATACAGACAGCTTTCCATGGGAGCTAAAAGAAGACATATCAGTAGTGGAGACCACATCTGTCTGTGGTAGAGGCAGACAGATAAGCATGGCCAAAGTGCCTCACCCAGAAGTACTTAGATTTGGACTGGATTCAGGCTGAACATCCAGGGAGCTTAGGAGGTTGCCTGATTTCTCACCTCCAGCTTCAAAGCTTGCATTAGCATTTCTCCCCAAGGCTTCTGAGAGCACAGCTAATGTTGACAGGAAAAAAAACCCCCTTGAGTGACAATGAGAGGAGAAAGGTGTGTGTCATCTCCTGTCATCAGCGGTTGCAGTAAGTGCTTCGGCTGACACCTGACAGCAATTAGCCTTGGCTGAAGATTTGACTGGAAGCTTCAAAAGGTGCTGGGAGGCTCTGTGCATGACTCGCTGCTGAAACAAAGGGGAAGCCTTGGCTGCTGGGGGAAGCACAGGGGTTTCCTCAGCACCGAGATCGATGTCATTCCCAGCATTGTTCCTACCTGGCTGTGCCTCTGCCGCAGGCTCAGCTCACCTTGAAGCAG
Organism: Callaeas wilsoni; assembly: GCA_013398955.1. Lineage (NCBI taxonomy): Eukaryota > Metazoa > Chordata > Aves > Passeriformes > Callaeidae > Callaeas > Callaeas wilsoni. The sequence continues at coordinate 42,456 of VWPU01018326.1, read as the reverse complement.
CAAGGAGCAGGTGCTGTGCGTGGCCCAAGGCAAGGAAACCTTCCTGCTCTCCTCTTGCTGCAGTAAGTGCAGGTACCTTGGTGCAGGCAGGGCCACTGGTGGGGTCTGCTGGTGGGGCTGGGTCAGCTTGTTCCCTTTTCTGTTTCCTGCTGGAGTTTCAGCTAAATAAAAGCTGTCTGGAGGAGTCTGTTCTGTAACACTCAGACCCTTACAGCCTTGTTTAAAAAGAGTGTGAACACTGACAGCAGGGTGGCACATCCCTTCCTCTCTAGCTGTGTTTTAGACTCTTAATGAAATATGAAACTTCATGGCAAAAATAGCAAGTAGACATGAGTTCCTCTTTGTTTTAAAAATATGAAGAATTACTTTCTCTTGCAATTTGTGTAATAGTTTCATGTGCAGCTCTAAACTTCTCTTGCTTTTCCTTGTGCTGTTTAAATGCTTGCTAGACTCTGGTGATTTCCACTCCCAAAATGGAGGAAGGAAGTGTTTACTTGCTGTTGAGTCTACCTTTTCTCACCCTGTGGCTAGCTCATCTCCCTGATTTCCTCTCCTTGATGAAAAAGCTCTTTTCAAGCTGACCCATGTATGGATGGAGGCAGGACAAGGGTCTAAGGACAGTCTAAAGCATGATGGATGCCAGAGCAACTGATCTCTTGATGGAGTTGCCAGGAAAGTAAATCCCAAGGCTCTTGGGTGTAATGCACAGTGGGAGATGTCGGGAGAAAAATATCGGTGCTGTGTTTCCTTAAACAATGAACCGTGTCTATTTAACTGTGCCCAGCATATATAGAAGAGGAGCTTGCATTAGAAAATGTCCTAGAAATCTTAATTTGAACATAGCTTACTCTGTTTCCTCATACAAATTGGGACAGACTGGCAAAGTCCTGCTGATGCTGGTGTAATGCTGCTTAAACCAGATGAGTGTTATGCTCTCTTCCATGAACTGGAATTGCTATATGGGAAACTGCTGTGGTGTGAGCCTTCCCAAATAAGAACGAAGCTGGAAGGGAGCTCTGGAGAGGTGGCTGCTTGGGTTGTCCTGCCTTGATGGGGAGCGGTTGGGAGCCCAGTAAGTACAAGGTCTGTTACTCAGAGCTCACTCCGTAAAGCTCTGGAGGCTTCAGGTAACTCCTGCCCCTGGTTCCTACACCCATGGCTGTGCACATCCGTTTTGGCTGTGCACTGCAGGATATCTGCACCTGGGAGGCAGACTGGCTTTTCCCAAATTCCCCTGTCTCCATCCTCCTGGGGCTTCCCTCCCCATGAGCTGCAGGACAGGGAGCCCTCGGCAGCCCATGTATGGTCACTGCCTGGGGAGAGGCTCTGCTGTGCCAGCAAGCCCCAGGCTTTTCCTTGCCACGTCCATCCCCAGCTGTCTTGAATTCTCCAGATCCTTAGAGGCGTCTCAAGGGTCTTTGCTGAAATGACTGCTGTTGCTAAGTATACCCATGGTTCTAAGGAGGTTGTTTGGGAAAACTGATACTTGGAGAGTTTTTGAACCCCTCAGTACACCAGATTCCTTGGGGGTAGATTGGAGGGATGGCTGATCCCTGCTCAGGAGTAACTGGTCACAATTTGACCCAGCTGGGCTCATTAAAGTGGAAAAATAGTAGGGAAATTAACAGGGGAGGACCAGATGGATTATTTAATGAAGCTGGGTTATACTTATGGTTTCCAAATTGGATATAGGTGCTCTGGCAGTGGTATTAAGGATAAAGAACTGTCTCTAATTATAGGAGGTATCAGGTGCCTTCACTGTCCTTTTCTCCTTGGGGAAAAAAAATAAATTAAGCCTGCCTTGCCTCGCCTTGCCTCCAAGCTTATTTTGTTATGTAAAGCTATGGGTTTGGAGGAGTGTGTGTTAAAGCAAGGGATTGCCCAGCAGCCTTCATTTGAATTGCACTTTTCTTTCTGAAACACAGAAGACTGTCTGCTGGCTGGAAGGCTGGCTTTTATAAAACTCTTGGTGTGAAGTCTGGCTCTGAAGCTTGTGGGAATCCCTTGGCCCTGGATTTTGTAAGGTGAACTTACTTCAGAGGGTTTAGGATTTCCCCAAATCTGAAAACCTTGTGATAACTGGAAGGGCTGGCTGTGCAGCAGGGAAGTGCTGAACCTTGGTATGCCCTGGGGATCCTGGGCCCCTCTGCTCTGACCCTCACTGACCTTGCTAATCCAGCCCTGACTGATGCTCTGCCTGCATCCCCCTTTGCATCCGTCACCCCTGTGACCCACATGCCCAACTGTGGGGTCTGCCTGGGGGCTGAGCTGACTCTTTGCTGCCCTGGTGCTCTCCCCAGAGCTGGGCTTGCTCCCAGCTAGGCACTCATCCAGCCTGGCTGCTGCCTCTGTCAGGACACTGACTCATATGTGGACAGACCACCTGGCCAGGAGGTGCTCCGAGACCTCATCAGTGCCGTGTTTTTGTTGGGAACAGCTTTTTCTTTGAGGGGAGTGGCAGTCCTGGCCCAAATAAAGTTGTTGTTCAGGCTCCGGGAGGCATTGGTATGACCATCAGGCTCCTGAGAGTGTAATCTGGCTCTGACTGCAAACCTGCAGTGGTGCTCAGGGGCTCAGAGGGAACATCACAAGGATTTGGTGCTCTCACATCACCCTCCCCATGCAGCCCTCCTGGTGCAGTCCAGCTTTGCAAACGTGCCTGGGAGGGCTGGTGCCTGCTCACCTGGAACAGGTGAGGGAGGGCTCTGCTCCCCCAGCTTGCACAGGAGCTTGATCCTCCTGTAGCTGCAGTTCTTGCTCCCTTAATGCAAGTCCAATAAACTCCTCATCAGGCTGAGTCTTTGGGATTACTGAGGAGGTGCTTTGGCATCCTTTGAAGCCAAATGCACAGGGAACGGATCTTCATGGTGTGGTTCTGTTCTAAAGCCTTTCATGAGGAGAAGCCTTGGGGGTGTACATCAGTGAAAGGAAGACACAGGAGTGTATGATAGGGGCTCAGGCCTCTTGGCCCAGATCGTGCTCTGGATCATGGCCATCTGGTATGGGTCAAAAAATATGTCCTGGGAGGTGCTGCACATTCTGGGAAAGCAGCTGTCCTGCATAGCATGAATTTGGTATGATGAGGACTAGAGGAGCACCCATGGTGCCCAGCTGAGGTCAGTGTGTAACATGGTGGGTGCTCTGTGGCTGTGCCCTCCTGCCTCAGGGAAAGAGAAGGTGATCTCTACTTCAAGGCCAGACAGCTGAGGTTGAGATGTTTAGGAAGGGGGAGGCATGCCCTGACTGTAGAACTTGCCCACTGTGGGTTTGGTACCCAGAAGAGGTGGTTTCCTATTGGACCTGTGTGACATCTGCCAGGCCGTGGCAGCTGTCTTAGGTAACCCAAGGCATCCCTCGCTTGACACCTATATTTAGGCACCTGAATTGCTCCCTGATTTCCCAGTATCATCTAGGAAGCACAGGCCACTAGTGAGATTTGAGCCCAGCTCTCCTGAGGCTTGGCCAGGTGTGTCTCAGTCCTCAGCCTGTCCACATGTTCCACAGAGGCTCAGTCACGAGTGGGTTAACCAGCCCCACTTGGAGCCCATGAATGTTTTCCTTGCCAGTGTATCTGTCCTAACACACACCAGATGTGTGAGGCAGCCGTTGAAGTGTCTTAATCCCAGGTTTCGGCACTCAGAGTTGTCTTTCTCATGAGCAGGTCTCCAGTGGCTTTCTGGGGGCTCCACTCCTGCAGCCCCCATCCTCTGCAGGAGAACCTGCAGCAAGGCAGGACAAAATATCTTCTGTTATTTGCTATTTTAAACAAGTCCCTCCTGGGATGGGCTGCTGGGGCTGGCAGCAGAGCTCCGTCTTCAGTCATGCAGGGGAGTGTCAAACCCAGGAACTACTTGGGTTCAGCCTGTCTCACACGAGCAATGGTGGTTCCTAGCAGCCTGGCTCATCTGGTAACTGTCCAAGAAATACACGGATAAAGAGCAAGATACACAAGCAAACTCAGCTGGTTTTAATAGCGAATGGAAATGGCAGTCAGTGGGCTTCTACTGGCATAATTGGTGACTTCCATCCAGTGGTCTGAAAATTTGGGGCAATCTGCAAGCAAGTGATCTGAGAAGTGCAAGACTCAGATTAGCTGGAGCTCAGTTTATTTGGATTTCTCTTGCCATTGCACAGGCACGTAGGCCCAAACGCTTTTGCCGGTGTATCCTTCTGCCTGCCATAAAGAAAGCTCTGCCAGTTTGCATCAGCTGGAGGCCTTTGGTTCTTTTGCTTACAGGCTCATTTTGAAAACAGATTTTTTTTGTTAGTGATTCACTCTGCATTACCAAGGAAGCCTCTCTCCCAGCTCTAGGTATCTCTTGCTTGCTGCAGCTGAGTAGACAGTTTGTGCAGTGCCTTTTATCAAGTCTTTGCCAGACAGCTTGGAAAATACCATCTCTTCTGTGCTTGTGCATGCTTGTGCTTTTCTGCTGCAGAAGCAGTTTCCTTTCCAGTGCAAGCTTGCTTTGAAGCCATTAGCATTGACAAAGCCTAAACTATTGACAGATCCCGAACAATCACTGCTGCCAGCTATTTGGGAGAAGCAGAGTTCTCCTCCAATAAAATTCATGACAATAATAATTTCCTCTTAAAATAAGTGCCTCCTTGCAGTTGTCATGTAGCTCCCCATAACAGGAGCTGAGAGCATTGTGCCCAAGCTGAGCTGTCTTGAAGGGCAGAATACTGTGACACACGGGCTGTGCACCCCTGCTCTGGTGGGACGTCTTCCTGGGGGTGGCATTTGTCTCTTCTACTTCTCCATTCCAGTTGCGGTCTTCCTACATACAGCATTAGCTGCCCTTCGCGCAGAAAGGCTCCTCTTAGGTTTTTTTTTTGGCCTCACTTTGGAGCATTAATGACTATCTTCCCCCTTGATGGAGCCATGTGTCTTCAAGCTTTTTGAATACATGATGATACTTTTGCGAGCCCTTTCAAAACAGCTCCTGTCTTTTGCCCAGCTTAGCGCAGGAAGCATGGATGGATATGGGCAAGCTGATATCAGATGCCTTTCCCTGGGACAAGGAGCAACTTGAAGTGAGGGATGCAGGAGCTGTCAGATGGCGCTTGGGAGTTCCTTCTTATCCATTTATTCTCCCTGACCCCAGCTGGAGTGACAGCCCAGCAGTGTAAAGCGGAGATTAATGGCTGCTAAAACTGCTTGTGTTGCACAACGCGGTGCTGCATCAGAGCCTGGAGCCAGCTGCAGATGAGCTAATAAGTTTATATTGGGCAGAGGCTGTATTTTACTTCTTGAAAGCTGTGTGGTCAGCTGAGCAGCACAGCTCAACACAGGGCTGCGCTCATGCAGCGGAACTCACCTACAAGGCCATTCACAAAATGTGCTGCAAGGCTTTGGGTGATGCTTAAACACGTCACACAGATGCCACCTGGTGAAGGAAGGTGGTGCCTCTGTTAGTGGTTGTGCACCTCTTATACCCAACATGGGAGATGTCTGAAGGGGTCTGCAGCTGCCCAGTGTCCATTTAATCCACTTAGTCAAAGCAAAACCCACTCCATTTCTTTTAAACAGACATTCAAAATTCAAATTCATTCAGCAGCTTTCCAAACCTTGGTGAGCAGAGACTCATGATCAAGCAATGTGATGCTATAAAAAGGCCTTTTTTAGATTTTTCCTACAGCGTCTGCTGGGGGAAGACAACCTCTTGGCAGCAGCTGCCTATATCTTATCCATCCTGGCTGGAGTCCTTTGTCCTGCTTCTTGGCCTTGCGGTAGACAAGCATCCCTAAGAGATGGAGCCTGTCTCCTCGGGGCCAATAGTTCTCCTCCTGTCCTGTAATGACCCTCCTGTGTGGGATGGGAGTCTTCTCTGCAGCCATTGTTTTGTCTTCCTGTCTCTTTCCCAATGGCTTTGTTGATTTAACATAATATATAGATAGCAGTGCACAGTATCAGTAATGATGCTGGCTCAACATGCTGGACCAGCTGCACTCCTCCAGGGCTTGGCTGAATCACTTGGCCTTGGTCCTGGTCTGGGAAACCTGGATGGTGGCTCACTGCAGTGGCTCAGGTGGTCTCTCTTGCTGTTTGCATAGCCCTTAGTGCAACAGGGGCCCAGATCTCCTTTAACTATGCTGGGCTGCCCCGTTAGTGCTTCTCTCCTTCCCCTGCTTTTTAAATCCATCCTTTGTCTTTGTGTGTATCACCCCTGGAGCAAAAGCATCTTCTCTTACAAGGCTTGTAAGCTGGCATCTCCCCCTCTCACTGATAAATGAAGCAAACTTCATGATGAAACCTAATAATTTTAGGTTTACGGATGTACTCCTGAAACTCCCCGGGGAGTGTCCCTTTTCCATTCTGTGTGAGGGTGAGAGGTGGCGGTGGGGTGGAGGAAGAAGGATGCTCCTTCTAGATCTGGCTTCTGATTCCCTCTCACTTCTGCCTCTTTGGATATCATAGGAAGAAAGTCAGCATTGATCCCATGCCAGATATTTCAGACTTAGTATGACACAGTGTTTGTTGGCTGTTTAGACCCACAATTATACATGTTTTTCATGGTGCTCCTCTGAGCGCGTGGGCCTGGCAACAACTCTGAGCCGAGATAGCTCCCGCCTACGGCCCCCCCTCCCTGAACACCCATGGGGTCATGCATTGGCTTGGGAATGTCCTCTCCTGACTCCTGGCCAGGACAGAGGACGGCGTGCTGGGGAGCATCACTGGGACTGGACTCCTCGCCCTGCACCCTGAGCTAATTGCAGAGGTGAGGCACCCTGCCCTCCTGGCAGCACACTTTGGTGCTTGGAAAGAGCTGTTCTGGTGGGAAGGAGACAACGTGCTGCTTTTGGCTGCTAGTCCTGCTGTTTCCTTGGGATTATCTCTTGATTGCCTGTCTTGGTCTCTGTATTTGGCTGCCTGAAAGTGAGTGCTGACGGAGTAAGCTGGACTGAGTTAAGTGGGAATTCGGGCTGAATGTGAGGTGGGCAAACCCTACTCCTCAGGCCAGTGTGTAAACCACACCACCTATGCAGCTGATGTACCAATGGTGTGCCCTTTTCCCTGCACTGGGGCTCCCACGGGGTTGGGCAAATGCTGATGCCTGCCAGGCTGTTTCGAAGTGGTGGATGCACGTGCCTGGTGAAGAGAGGCTGGTGGGATGGCAGAGGGGGAGATGAAAACCAGAGATGCCCCCCCATCTACTCCATTGTCCTAGGGGCTGCTGGTGGAGGCACAGGGTCTCCAGCTGAGATAGGGCTCTTAGTCCTTGCTGAAGATGTGAGGCTGTCCCTGTGAGAACATCTTCTCGGGGTGAGCTCCCACCACTGACAGGCAGGCATGGACCTCTGGAAACCATGCTGGCAGATGGTGGCACTTGTAAAGGACTGGCCCTTGCAGTGACTGTGCTTTGGGGCTTATGCTGACAGTGGTTGATATCTCAGCAGCACTGGAGAGAAATGCTTGAGCTGTATTTCCTCACTAGCAGGACTAGGGTATTTTTGTTTCTTTTTTTTCCCCTTGACCATGTGTGAGCCTTCAACTGATTTTGCAACTAGTGCTACATAGCAGAATGATTGTGTAATTAACAGGAACTGGTACAGCCCTATCTCTCTGGGACTCCAGCCCTCCTTCCCACAGAGCAGGCTTGCTCTCTCTCCCAGCATCTCACCTTCTCTGCTGCTGGGAAGAGCGTTGGGAAACTCCAGTGCCACATGATGTGCTCCTGGGTGCTCCAGGTGCCCCAGTTCCTGTAGTGGGGTGGTGTTTTGCTGCAGAGATTTATGGTGGTTCTCCTAGCTTAAACTGTGCCAAAAAATAACAGATAACTTAATTCTTTGTTTTTCTTCCTGTGTCCACTGTACTCCTACCCGTTTCCTGGTGGGACCAGGGGGTTTGTTTCTGTGAAAGGATCCGAGCAGCTGTGGGACTGATGCTGACCTTACCGTTCCTGGATACGTGGTATGACTCACACTGATGCACGTGGCAGTGAGAGGCAGGAGAGGAGACCCAAGGTGCCTCTGCACTCTGAGGCAATGGTGTGGGATTTCTCCTGCACTGCTCTTTCTCTGTGGGCACATCCTTTGCGCTTTTGAACAGTGGGTTTAAATGCTCCCTGCCCCACAGAGATGGGGATAGTGGCTCTGTCCATGTGTCAGTGCACAGTTCCCTCCTTTCTTGCAAGCTGTGGGTCCTGCTCTGCTCTCCTCTCCCTGTGGTCCTGCAAGACCCTGCTGATGTTGGAGGAAAAATGAGTTTTCTTGTCATATTTAAGATCTTTCTCAAAGATGAAAGCCAGGGAGAATGCCAGGACGCCTTCTCCAGAGGCTGAGTGGCTCAGCCACCTTGAAAGATTTTTCCAGGCAGAGTTCTATACCAGGAATTTCTCTCCCTGGGAGCAACACAGAGCTCAGCCTGCTGCCTGTTGCAGTTAAGGGAGCCCCTTCCTCACTGCTTCGCTTCTGGTGTTTCCACATTATCTTAGCACCTTAGACCAGTAAGAGCTAATGTCATGACCTCTCTCTGGTCCTGCATTTCATCATCCAAGCATGGTTTCTGTCAGCTCTGTTCAGTGAAAGCTCCATCTCTGAGAGGCAGTCAGTCCTGGAACTGGGGTGGAAGTCTGCCAAGTGCTTTCAAGACAAGGAGCTCATGCTGGCATCCTCCAGGAGTCAAACCCAGTGTGGAGCCAAGGCTCTCTTGCTGAGGGAATTAACAGCTTTTCCCTCTGCCCATTTACACAGAGAATCTCGCCTCTGTTAGGTAGCAGTGTCCCGTTGCCTCCAGTAGGCTCCTGCCTTCTCCTGGTGACAGTGGCTGCATTCCTCCTTGCCCCTCCTCAGCTCCCTGTGGATCGTCCAGCATCTGTGCCTGAACGAAGAGTGCTTGCAGTGATTTCACTCAACCCCCAGTTGCTGCTGGCCCGTGGCTGCAACCTACATCTCTGCCTGCCAGGGCTCCTTCAAATTGCATCCTTGCCTGGCTCGGACCATGGGAGTCAGTGGCAGGTTTGGGCTGGTTCTCTCCAAAATGAAAACCCTATAGGTGCACACTTCATTTCAACTCTGGCCAACTGTGGTGAAGTCAATAGGAATGTTCACATGCTTAAACCTAATTACTCCTGCAAGCACTTGCAGGGCTGGGACAAGCTCTTCTTTAGCAAAAGAGATCTTTTGTGGTGGATCTCTTGCATCTTCTCACTGAATTTAGAAAGAAAAATATGTAGTGTGATGTCATCTGAGCAGCCCACAGAGTGAGGCCAGCATCAATGTCTGTTCTTTGTGGATTTTGTTGTACATAATCACTTAGGTGATGCTTAGTAAATACCTGCAGGGGAAAAAAACCAAGCTGTTTTGGAATGAAGAGACAGTGAAAAGGAGGGCAGGCACTTCCTTTTTTTTAATCGAGATTTTTTTGGTGTATTTCATGGGCAACTTCCCCATTTCAGCTTACCAGGCATCAAGAAACATTTCTGCAGAAGTGATTGAAAGGAAACATGTAAATGATACGAGAGGGACTGAAAGCAGAAGGAAGGTGAGGGTCTCAGCAGAGTGGTTCCATCATAACTGCTCCCATTTTGCAGCCAGCCAGAGGAGTATTCCCACTTACCTTGGGGAACATGGGCAGGCCATGCCATGAGCCCCATAATGTGCAAGTATAAGGCAGGGCTGGAACTTGCTAGGTACAAGCCCAGGCACCTGTTGGTTTGGCGCAGTAGAGGATCTCTTTTCACCCAAAAAGCACATGTGGACCAGGAGATGAAAGTTAGATGTGTTTTTTCTTCCCAAGACTACTCCCGTGAGGAGGTAGCATGAAGAACAACCATCTGAATTTGTGGCAGATGGGCATTTTGTTTCAGCAAGTGGCAATCTTAGTCCTTCATAAAACACTCATGCACTTCTTTAATCTCCTGAAATACCAGTGTTTCATGGAGGCAAGCCAGATTTAGCCAGCTTTTTTGCCTCTTGCCCAATTTGATGGCTGGGAAAACTGAGGCACAGGCGAGTTGGTCACTCAGGCAAGTGAGGGGGAATGTTTGAGAGCAGAAGCAGGATGGAGGCTGCTTGCCTGCCTGAGGCTGCAGCTCTGTGGCTTCCCCCAGAATCCAGCTGCTATCTCCATCCCAGGAAAACATTTTTCTCTGGTGTGGCATTTCCCAGTGCAAAGCTCCTTTCGTATTAATCTGACTCTTGGCTCACCTTCGGACGTGCGGGGACTGTTTGGAGGTGAGACCTTCACGCAAGACTTCTGCTGTGAATGGAGTGGGAGTGATTTACAGCCCATCGAGTGCAAGTTGCCAACCTGGATTTCTGCTCCCTAGTTGCTTTGTGTAATCAGAAAAACAGTGGTAAAGGTAGGAAAAAAAACCAAAACAACCCCAACACCCCCCCCAAAAAAAAACAGAAAAAAAAAAAAAAAGGGGGAAGGGGGGAAGAGGAGGGGGCTGGAAAAGATGAAGGAGGGAGAAAAGAGAGTTAAAGCCAGGAGAGAATCCCCCTCGCAGGAGAGTGGGGAGCGCCGGGCTTTGTGCTTCGGGGCCCGCCGGCGGCTGCGCTCCCAGAAATTCTCCCGTGACACTTCCACGAGGCAGAGGGGGAGGAGGAGGAGGAGGTAGAGGTGGAGGAGACAAGCCGGGGGTGTGGAGCAGGGGGGGGCTAGCAGAAACAAAAGGAAACCAGCTGCAGAACTTCCTGAAGGCGGAGAGGGGGCCGCGGGAGCGCGCAGTGCCGGGCGGCTGCCTGCGGCGCTGGGGAGGGGGCGGCAGCGGGACCCTGCCCGCCGCGGCTTGGCCACCATGACCAGCGCGATCCTGAGGAGGAACTCCAGCAAGCAGGGCCTGCAGAACCTCATCAGGTGAGCGCCCACCTGCCCGCGGGGATCCGCTCCCGGCTCCGGCTGGATGTGCCCGCGCCGAGGGGCGCGGTGGGGGACGCCGGGGGGAAGGGGAGTGTGTTACAGACCCACCATCTCCGCGTCCCTTTAAATCGGCTGAATTTCGTCCTTACCCTGGTTTTCCAGCACACCCGATGCATTGGAAGGAAGGATAATAGATAACCCTCCCTCTCCTCCCCAAAAGCTGTATGAGGAAAGCAGATTTGAACTTACTGATGGCTTTTCCAGGAGCTCCCAACTGAAATAACTGAGCACAACTGTACTGTGACACTCACCTGAGCCACTGGTTTCCCCTTTCCCTGTAAGGGATGTCTTAGTACGTGTCTTTTTGTGTCTCCTGAGTGCTGAACGCTTCTGCCTAGAAAAAGGATTTTTCTTTTTTTTCCCGTAGGAGCCGTACGTTGTGCACGCTGTGATGCGCGTTTTTAATTCAGAGATCAGTAAAGGGTCGGATCCTCCCAGGGCTGCAAGCTGACACTGCTCTTTTTTCGATTTCATTGATCACAATAGTGCTTTGAACCTTTCTCTCACAGTATAATTGCCAGGGCAGCGAGGTGGATGGCTCAGTTAGGCTTATTCCCGTTTGTCAGCCGGCGCTGAGCCGAGGAGGACGGCTACATTGTCTGCTGGCTTTGGGATTCCCTGCCATGCGGTCACTGTGCTCTTCCCTGGGGGCTGGATTTGCTGCTTCCCTCCACGGGTCTCTGGCGTCCATCTCTGGATGATGGTGGTGTGCCATGCTGATGGCTTTGACTGGGCTGAAGAGAGGCACTTCTCACACCTCTTCATATTTAATTGAGCAGCTGGATGGGTGAGAGGTGGAATTAGGGAGTGCTGGATTCCCTTTCTGCATCTTGGGTGCCTCTTGGCTCCCTTGTGCTCACTGTGACTGCTGGTCTCAGCTGAGAGCTGGAGGATGTTACGGTGGGGTTTATTTTGCCAGGCGTTTTCCAGTCAATTTGGGATCTCCTTGACTGGTAATGCAGCCTCTAAACCTCGTCTCTCAAATAAGTTTCTTGCCTTGCAAGGTAGATAGGCACACACAGCCCATCCAGTCCTTGCCAGTTTCTATCCTTCTGGATGCAGGGAAGTTGGCAGAAAAGCTCCCACTGGTTGCACAGGCCCCTGGGGTGGAAAGTGGGCAGGAGAACCTGACTTCTCTCTGTTCATCTTTTGTTTGGCCTGTTGGACCCATTCCCTGGTTTCAGCCCAGGGGGACTGGGATCTCAGTTACACATCCCTGTTTCAGAAGAGGGCTTTGTCAGGGGCTCGCAAGGGGTATGGAAACCTCTGTGGGTGTGCAGAAGGCAGGGATGAGCTTGGATTTGGGGCCAGCTGGTGCTAAGGAGGGCCAGGCAAATGAACTGGGGTGGCAATTGCCTGCTTATGGCTGGGTGGCAGTTTATTTTGCAGAGTGACAGATGGGGGGAAGCAGGGGGAAGCACATATGCTTCATATACAGAAAAGGGGTGTCCAAAGAACTGTCTTCAGCACAGCCTAAACTGGGGGGGTGTTTTCCTGTCCTCAATGACATCTCCAAGTTCCTCCTGCTGTGGATAAGGGACTTTCAATGTCCCAGAGACTCAGAGGGACTTTTTTACAAGGTGACATTTTTCCTGAGTGGGGTTATGCTTAACCTGATTGAGGTTTAGCTTTGTGGCTGTGTTTTCCAGTCCTGCTTGCAGATGAGGAGTGGAGCGTGGTGTGAGTGATTTCCATAGTTTACACACAAAAAGCCTCACAAAAAGCTCATAGGATTCAACAGCAGCACAGGCAGGATCTGCTCCATACACACCATAGCCTATTTTGCAGTTGTATTTTTCTCCTGGAGCAGTTTCTCCCAGAGTTCCTGAGATCAACGGTGGGGCTGGCTCTGCAAGCCCTGCCAACTCGGCTGTGGGTAGGAGCTTCTTTAGTGAATGGCTTGAGGCTCCTGGCTTGAAGATATGTTGCTGTCAAGATTGCTGTGCTCTGCTTTTTTTCTGTGCCTAGGTGACTGCAACACAGTGGTTACACTGTGTAGGTTCTGGGCGCTTCTCCTGTGTCCGAGTGCTTTGGAGACCTGGAGCACATGAGTGAAAACAGTTGCTCAGAGCCATATTCAGGAGCACAGGAGATACCAGTGTGGTGTCAGGATTTACCTGGCTGCTCTTGCTGCAGGGCATCAGCAGGGATAACCAGGGAATTATCTTCTCTGAGCATTGCTCAGCTACAGGAGCGGCTTGCCAGCCATCCAACATCTGGGTTAAGAGTTCCAGAGCTGAAACCAGTGTAAGTCTTGTGGATTTTGGGTTGAAGAGCTGAGCCCTAATGCTTTAAGCATCCTGCCTTGTGCTTGATACAAAACCCCAGCATTTCAGACAAAGGGGCCCATGGGTGACGCATCACCTAAACATCAGTCCTAGGAGTCAGATTTACATGAAATGGCTTTTCCACTGACTGCTGACAGGCTTAGTGCGTGCCATGCTCCGGAGTGGTTTAGTGGTCTTAGGATCACTAGGACATGTTGGAGACACCTGGAGGCTGAAGCACTGAGCCAGTACTCTGGGAAACATCTTTTACCTCTGCCCAGCCAGGAGGTGGACTGGAAAAATTAGCCCTCCTTCTTCCTCACTGGCTTTGCAGAAGGTGCAGGCAGGGATGTCCCATTTATATCTGAAAAGTTGGAGGCTGAAAAGAGCCCAAGGTTAGGCCTTGCAACTGCAGAGCATGAGTGGCTGAGTAATTACCTGGGAAAGGTATGAGAAGAATGGACAATTGCAGGGCTATCTACCTTCCCTGCTTTGGCCCGTGTGCCCAGGCACTCCCCTTGTCCAGCATAGTTTCTCTATCAGGATATCACTGGGGAAATATTTCTCTCTTTGTAGCACGTTTACAGCGATGATCCCTCAAACGCCCACGAGACTTTGTATTTTTTTAAAGTCCTCTCCAAACATGAGCTGCTTTATCTTGTTATCGTGATCTTTTTCCTTATCCTTCTAATGAATTCCTATAAATAAGATAGAGATCCAGCACCTGTCACGTCGATTCATTCAGTTCATTATCCGCTCCTGCTGGAATTTTACTCTCCCTCCATTTATCGAGCCTCAAGTGTTTCACAAAAGAATATGGCTGTTTAATTAACCTACAAATCAGCCTCTCTGTAAAGCAGCTGTGCTGCTCCTTGGAACTGGATTATTGGGCCTCTTGGTTGACACCGCTCCCGCTGAGTGCTGTGGTGGCTTGCTGCAGTTGTGTCCCCATCGCTCGGCTGTGGGTGCCTGGCTGGGGCGTGCAGCCGCGGGGCGAAGTGTGGGGGCATGTGGATGTGAGTTGGAAGCACTGCTGCTCTTGTCTCTTTTATCTGGCATGTGGGTGAATCTGGGGTGCCATTAGGACATGAGCTGTGATTTGTTCTTGGGGGAAAAGGACAGTGTTCTTACATGCTACAACACCACGTTGCCTCCCAGCACAACGGGGACCTGGTCCAGAACAGCGGCTCCAGAGCATGGCTGCTGCACGAGCAACAAATAAACCAGTGTCTCTAATTATATGTCTTTGCAATGCAGCAGAGTCTGAAGTGCTTATAGTGCTGTGGGAAAAGGGGGCTGAATCTTAAGGATGAAAAAGCTCAGGGGAAGAAAACAAGTCAAAAACTTTGATCATGGGATAGAGCTAATTATTTACTCTGTAGGATGGGAGTTTTGCTTTGTTATCTTCTGTGGAGTCATTAACATGGGATGCCAGAATGTGAGATCTGAAATGAATCTTGCATGCCTCCGTGTTTTGGCCTTCTATATGTGATGAGATGCTTGCCACCTCCAGCTGATGCCAGCACTCATGTCCTGGCACCCATGAGGCAGCTGCAGGGCCCCATCTTTCTCCCTACAACACGTCATTACATTTTCAAGTAATGCTTTTTGGTGATGCTTAGAGTTCTTCCGCACTAGGGTAGCTTTAAAATTCCCTGAACTTCTTGAATTTTGGTGCATGTCATGAGTATAATATTTAGTTCGGTCAGGATATGTGGGCTCTGCCCAGCTCCGCAGGATACCTTCCTTTCTGCCTGCATTCAATGTTTTCTGAAGCTTGCCAGGATGTGTCTCAGCAGGGAAGATGCTACTCCAATATTTCTGTCTTGACCTCCTGAGTGCTGAGCTGGGAACGAGGAGCTTGAAGCACTTGGGAGGGCTGGATGGCGCTTTGAAGGGGAAGAACATTTTTTGTGGGGCGGGGGAGTGTGTGGTTGATGCCAGGACGTGGTCTGGGCACCGTTTGTTGCCTGGGAGATAGCAACTGCCTCAAGGGGCTATTGCAGCACCGCTTTGCTTCAACTCACTGGCTCCTAGATAGATGTAGGGAGCAAGGAATTCTTGCTGTGTAGAAGTGGGGCAGCTCTTTAGGGGGAGATGAGGAAACGGAAATGTGTAGGAACGAGCCAGTAACAGAGCTGTTGCATGGGAGGAGGAGGGAGGGATACCTGCATGGGGACAGCAGGGGACACAGGGCCTTCATCAGTGTGATTCATGCTTTGCAATGCTGTCTCAACGTGTCATGAGGAGCCTGTAGTGCTCCCCTTCTTGAATCTTCCCTATCTCGATTAGTGGTCTTCATTTTTTTTTTTATTTCTCTGTGTCCCATCGCCGTACCCAGGGCAGAACAGATGGGAACCTTTGCAGACCCCACAGACGGAGGGCAGGTAGGAAGGGAGACGTAGTAGAGGCTGCACGCAGGGAGGAGCACCCAGGAGAGCCCTTTTGGCCAGACTGATGGCATGCCTGGGGGATTTCCACATCCCAGGGTGGCTTCTGTGGTGCCACCTGCTTGCAGAGTGATGCCACCATTTGCAAGCCAGGAGGAACCCGGGGATTTGCAGCCCAGCTGAGCTGTGGGGCAGGGTGAGCGTAAGGGCTAAGCCAGTGCGTGGTGGGTAAGTCCCTCCTTCGGTGCCTCATGGGGTGCCCACCCTCACTTTCACTCCAAGGATAACAGCTCGTCCTTTCTCTCCAGTTGAAGCAGCTCATCTGTCCCCTCTGAGTACTCAGTGGATCCATTCCTGGATTTTTCCAGCCCTGGGGTTTGTTTTGTCAGAACTCCACCTACCACTGACCTTTCCCAGAAACCAGCACATGGATTTTGTTTGCCTTTAGCCTGGCCTGACTCAGATTTTTACCTTCTCTCAAGCAATTGGACGTTCAGGGCCTGAACTTTGAGCCCATGGAAATTTTGGGAAGCCGCAGTGAGCCTTTAAGCCCATCAGGGCTGCAGCCACGGGTTATTGGCATCCTCTCATGGTGTGGAGAAGGACCACCACATGTATCTGAGCATGGTTCAGCTAGAAAGAGCACTGGATGGAGAAGCTGAGGCCTGAGACTTTGCAGCTGGGATGGTGTCTAAAGCCTAATTTTCAGCTTCCAGATTTTTTTTTTCCTCCTTCTCCCTCCATTTCTAACTCTTTTGATGGAACATCAAATAGCATCAGCACCATCCCTCAGCTCTGTGGTGGCCAGAGGGCAACTGCAGCTGCCAAGTGCCTCTGCCCCACAGCAAGAAGCTTGGGTGCCAGGCCCTCAAACACAGGACTTTGGGGTCAGTATTTTGGGGCAAAGACTCTTTCCTTATGAAGACACTCTGCCCTAGCGCAGCAGGGACCGAGGGCTTGCTGCAGACTCCGGTTCCTGCTGCAGCACAACTCGTCAGCAATGGCTATAAACGCAGAGAGCCTCATCTCTCCCAGGGAGTGGAGCAGCGCGTTCTCACGGCCTCCCCGCTGCCTCCTGCCAGTGCTCAGACAGCAAACCTCCCTCCTGCTGGTGGGGGGACCGCCTCACCCCAAGGGCTGCAAAGTGAGGGCCAAGCCAGCTGTGCTATAAAAAGCACCACGCTGATACAAATCTTGCTGTAAATCCCAGCTTGAAGCAGGGATAAGGCAATTGCGCACCTTTCTAGGCTCAGACTTGTTTTCCAGCATGAGTATATCAAGAAGGATGCTGGCTGACTGTAGTCAAGGCAGGGAGGCTGTGGAGGCTTGCTTCCCTCTGAAAGAGGAGAGAAATAAAAGCTGGGTAAGGCGGTCTGCATCTCTTTGACAAGTCTATTTTCTCCTCTGATGTGCTTCTCCCTTGCAAAAACAGAGCCCAGACTTCCTGCCCTTTAGAAAAAGCCTTCCAATTCCTTGAACCTTAGGGCTGAGATGGAGAGAGCCTGAGAAGGAGCCATGGTTCGAGGTCAAACAGCACTGATTTCTCACACCTACTGAATGCAGTGGAGTGCTGGGTTCCAGCCCTTTCCTCCCCCCTGCCGAATTCCTGACCGGTGATGTTAATACGTTATTGCACCAGCCTGTCTATGGGCTAAGGACCCATGGTCCTGAGGGTGCAATTCATCATCTTGGAAGGGATTCGTTTGGATTCTGTCTGCCATGATTAAAATCAATAATAATAAAAAGAAACAGTTGTTCCCACTGGTTGCCTCATGCCTCTATGAGTGGTTGCGCATCACCTATGGCGTCCGGAAGCATGGAGCATTCCATGTACCTTATTGGAGCCACTGTCCTGTGAGTGGCAGAAGGGGACAGACGAAGCTTATGATGAAGGACCAGCCCTGCTTTCATCCCTCCTCCAGGGTCTGCTCCTGCCATTTGCCACCAGCTTTCTCAAGTGTGTCTTGTTTTGCTTGTGGAAGTAGTAAATTACCGTCTTGGTGCTTTCCCTGCCTGTCATGCTACAGTGACAGGTCAATCTTTGCAGGGGATTTAATGAAGGCTAAACTAGACAGAGTTTTATATGTGGCACATGTGATACATGGCTGCACATCTGCACATCCTTCTGAGGGCAGAAACAGGACCTGCTTTTGCAGAGTAAATCCAAGATCTCTTTAAAAAAAGAAGAGTTGCTTTTATTTTTAAAAGGAAGATAGGTCTCTGCCATGCTGAATGTGGTTTTCCTTCTATTTCTGCTTGATGAAAGTTTAGGATGTATCATATTCTGTTCAAATGTCTTGGTGTGCCCTGACCCCATACGTGCCGCCTTTCCACACCCCCAGCTCCAGCAGGAGGTGGGGATGGGCTCTGTGGCCGCTCCTGGGTGTGAAGCAGCTCTATCCTGCTGTTCACATCCTGAAGGTGACCCGTGATTTATAGGAGAAATAGGGAGACGTGGCTGAGACTGCACAGCTACGTGTGGGGTGGGGAAGCTTGGTATGAGAAAAAGGCTGAGGGTGAAACACATAGATGCATTTTTTTCCTCTCTCCCTGCCCCCCTTCTTGTTCAAACTCTGTAGCCTGGACTCTGAACGGAGCAATGCAGCTGAGGAATTACATGAATGTATGGAAGGGAGAGGCTTGTGGAGTATCTCTGGCTGCCTTTGACTGACACGCTGCTGTTTCAGAGCTAGAATAACTCTCCTGAGGCGAGGCTGAAATAAACTTCAGGCTGTGACATAATAATTCTTGATTTTATTTCTTTTCCCAGTCTCCCTGTATCGTACCGCTATCCACACCCCCTTCCTTATTCAGTGGGATGATGACCCAGCTGTAATCTGCTATCCCGCCACGTTACTCCTAAGCCATGGAAAGCCATGACTTTTGTGGTGGCCTGGCACCAGTGGTCCTGAATGACATGAGTGGAGGCTTTATCTGCGTATTTCAGCATACTTGACTCAGTCACACAGAGCCATTATATGCCACTAATAAGTGATTAATTTGTTGGCAGAAGGTCAAGTGGGTGAGGGAGTTGAAGCCTTCTGAGGGTGTCCTCTTCCCTTTCGTGTGACAGGGTGAGCTGCACGTCTCCTGCCAGCAGTCAGGGCCCTTTATAAATGTGTGATAAATGCAATATGAAATAAAGCCTGGCAGCTCTGCTCGCAGCTGATGTACTTGTTGACGGTCCTAGGCCATGTTCTGCACTGATGTTGTATCTGGCACTGTGACAGGCAATGCAGGCTGCAGTGGATTGCATGGAAGGGGAAGGTCCCTTGCATTGGGTTCTGGCATCTCCCTTTCTCCAAACCTCAACAGAGCGGCGATGGGATGGCTGCTGGGAGAGGCACGGCTGCTCTTCCCAGCTCTTCTCTAATTCATGCAGCCCTGTGGCTTCCAGGGGATATTTGCAGCTGTGGTGGACACTGGGTTTTTCACAGGTGATGGGGCAATGTATCTTCTGGGGTTGCACATGGCTCCTCCTAAATCCTGTTCCCAAAACTTCTTCCCTCTTGTACCCTGGCTTTGCTAGGGCAACCTACCCAACAGAGGCAGCAACCAAAGCCAACACCCTCCTGGCCTGATACCCTGGTGAGCTCAGGAGACAGGAATGTCCAGTGTGCTGGTAGAGGGTTCCTGAGTTTTTCTGGCGCTGGTCTGCAAAGCCCAAAGCCTCTGGGAGGCATTTGATTTTCCTTTCTGGAATTAGCTTTAGTGCTGAAGGTTGGGTTTGGGCCAGCAAAGCTTCCTTTGAGCCGTCAACCGTGCAAAAGACTCCTCGAGTCTGCAGAGTTTCCCTTAAACACAGCTCATCTGGTGCCAGAAATTTCCCTTGCCTGAAAATTAAAATCTCCTCAAGTGCCGGTGAGGAATTACCCAAAGGAAACGTGACCTTCCCGGCCATGCTGGCTTGTCTGGAGCGGGCATTTGTGGCCATGTGGAACAGGGCAGCCAGAGTGCGGGTGCCTGTATTGCTGTGCTGCAGGAAGAGGTGTTTCGTAGTGCAAACAGAAATAAAACCCCTCCCTTGGCTGGGGGTCTGGAGGGAGGTGAGGTCAAGAGCTGGATCTGAAACAGGCAGCTGGCCCTCGTCAGAGCAGAAGTCTGAGCATCCCAAATGCTCCGCAGGCAGTGTTTCTGTGGGCACAGCTGAACCAAGGGGTGCTTTCAGCTCCTCCTTACACCTGCAGGATGTCCTCATGAGGAGAGAAGCCCCTTCCACAAAGTGTGTTTGGCTCAACCAAGGCCTCCAAAAGCTGTTGGCAGAGATGTAGGGACCGTGTAAGAGAAATGACCCAGCCCCGTGATTAGCTCTTGCTGGAGCAAATCTTGCCATAGCTCTGGGCTGCTGGGGCCACTGAGGTCTCTCTACCTTTTCTCTTCCCTTCTCCACTCCCACTAGAGTTTGTGTGAGGGGATGAATTTCCTTTCACATTGCATGAAAATCCCTCTATAGAGGGATTTTATAAAGGCAGGTTGCAGGAGTGTAGCACGCTGTAGCTCATCTTGCAACTCCTCAAGCGTCGAGTCTTGCTTTCCATTTCCCTATCCTGTGATGGGTGAAATGAAGTTGAGAACTCTTGGTCCCACTGGTAGCTATGAGTCTGCTTCTTCCCCAAATCTCCCCAGCCTGGGACCAACCTGGGACAGTGCTGGCTGGAGGTGAGGATCCATGGGATCAGCCTGATCGTGAAGCACTGGGTAATTATTTGTAGAATTGGGAAATATGGTTGTGAAATACCACTGTGGGCTGAGCATGTTGAGCTAGTGAATGCAGTTGTGAACAATTAGAGCAAACGAGAGACCATGGCCCCGTTTTAGTAAATGGAACCATTTGGAAATTAAATCTTTCCACCTTTTTGCTTCAAAAGGCAATTTAACAGTTGACCCCCTGCTCACACTTGTGCTTGTCCAAATTGAAATGGCACATTTTGTCTGGGGTCCAACAAACCCCTGTAGCTGACCCAAACACAAGGACTTTGGCAAGGCTTAGTTTCTCATTTGCTTGTGTTTTTTGCTTCGTTTTATTTTGTTTGTTTTTCACTAAATACAAATATTTGTGCTGTTAGGTCAGTCAAAAAGTAATTGTCCTCTTTCCTCTGCTTGTCGGTGTGATTACCGAACCCCAACGCATCACTTATTAAACCTCGCTCCCCTACCAGCCTGTTTGAGCATGACAGAGAGCTCAGAATCTGAAAATAAACTGGGTTTAGGTGTTTGCTGGAGGGTGCTGGTATTTTTGAATCTGTGGGGGCTTTATCTGCAGCCCTTATTGCTGAGCAGAGGCATGGTGTTCCCAGCATCGCAGCCCCCCTCCAGGATGCTCAGAGTGTCTGAGACACATCCCAGCACAGCAGCGGGCAACCTGGAAGCTGGAATTGCTCTGTGACAAAGCTGGATTGCTCAGTGGCAAAGGGAGCTGGGAAAGTTATTTCTCTGCTTTTGCAGAAAAATCCTTCTCCCCAAAACGGTCGCCCCCGGCTCTGTCCTCAGCCTGTTCGAAGGATGCAGGGACAGAATAGCGAGCCGGTGAGGTCATGGGGAGAGAGTTAGTCACATCCAACTGGGAAAGGGAGAGCGCTGCCAACCAATGTTGCTCTCACAGTGTGGAAGGCTCATGTGGTTCAGAAGGGACCCCCCCCTCCAGGCTCCCTAGAGCACCCTGGCCAAGCTGGGGGTGTTGGTGCAGCACCGCCTCTTCAGCAGCTTCCCACGGAACTGGAGGAGAGGGTGAAAGCTTTTAATCGAAATCTAACTTGTTCTGGCATAAACATGGACTTTGCTTCTCATAACTGGGGCGACATGGGTGAGAGGGGGTTAAGAGCCTTTCCGAATTGGAGACTATCTGGAGCTGTCGCACAAGGGAGGGAGATCATGGCAGAGTTTAATGAATGACTTCATTTATATATTAAAAAAAAAAAAAAAACACAAAAAAAATCCCAACAACATGGTGGCTTCCTGCCAGGACCACAGACAAGGGTTTCTATGGGAACCTGAGGAAAAATAATAAATAGGAGTGTGGGATGAGTAGGGAAGGGAGGAGGGGAGCCCAGGCTCTGGTCTGGGTCTGCTTTGTTCTTCATGGAGACCAAGGTGGCAAAGGGTGATGAGTGGGGTAAAAAGGGAAAGAGCTGAATTTGGTTCTTGCAAAAAGACCCCACCCAAAATAAGGCAGGCAGTAACTACATGGCAGTGGAGCATTCCCTTGGGCTAGTCTTGGGGTCTGCTTTGTTCCCTGCTCCTCTGTGGGCACAGCAGGGATAGGTGACCTTCATTGGGCTCACAACCTGGCTTTGCTGCCTTGGGGCAGGTGGGAGTTTGGGAGGGCAGTGATTTTGAGTTATCCTCAACTTCCTGACAGGGTGGTGGTGGGACCAGTGTGCAAAGGGCTACTACTGGGGCTAAGCTCAACAGTCCTGCTGGCACTGCAGAGTAAAATAGGCTCTGAGTGAGTCTTCTCTGGAAAGGCTAACAAGGTTTACAGTGTAATTAGAAAGGCTACATTTTTCATCAATTAATCCCAATGGGCTTTTTTTCCCTCCATTGCTGGGAGAGGGAGATATCTGTCCTGAACCTCAAAAGAAAACAGCTTTTTGGTGAGACCCATGGTGAAGTGAGGCCCTCTCACATGGTTTATAGCCCGGACTGTGGGCAAAACTGGGCAGGCTGGCAGAGTGGCACTCCTGGGGCCAGCTGAAACCTGCCCCTTGTTCACTCAAACTGGGCTGAAACAAGTCTCAAGTGAGGCATTTCTGTTTGGCTTTTTTCCCCATTTTCCTTTCCACAGGCTCTTTGTTCCAATCTGCATAATGTTGCACTGTATCTCCCATTGAGCAGGTTCATCCTAAGAGGTCTGCAGTCCTCAGGGTGTGCCTGAGGGAGGGAAGTGCAGGTTGGGCTGGGTCCTGCTGCTGGTGGGAGATCGACTTCCCAGCTCCCACGTGTGCCTTCCTGAAAGACATTTCTGTAAATAGGCTTGAAAATGCCAGGGGAAACAGCCTTCGTGGTCTGTTTTGGACCTGGCTGAGCCAAGTCCAAGTGGAGTGAGGAGGCATCAGCCTCAGCATCAGCCCTGGGTGCCACAGGTCAGACTTGCCCAGCTCCAGCTGCCCTCACAGGCCCTTTGGGTGAGTGGTGGCCACTCCTTGGCATGTCCCTTTCTGCCTGAATCTCAGCTGGGGCCACCACGTGGGGAGCGACTGGACTGGTGTTATCACCAGAGAAGGAATGTGGCATCCGCCTTATCACTTCCTTGGGGATGCAGGAGACTGTTCTGCTGACAGAGGCATTTTTATCCACTAGTTGAGATGTCTGGGAAAAGCCAGGGCAGGTTTTTCTTCTCTGCAGGGGTGGCAGGAAGCCAGGCAGGGCAGAGCAGGACATAGGTGCTGCTCTCTGCCACTGTTTCCTTGGCTCCTGGTCAGGAGAAGCAGCTCAACTGCCTAAGGAAACTCACCCCCAGGGTACAGATCCTGCCTTCCTTGGGCCAGAGCTTGAGATGAGGGTGTTAGGTATCTTGCAGTTCTGCAAGACCCTTTACAAACCTTTCAGACATCTTGCAGCACTTCAGGACCATTTACAAACCTTTCCTGGGGTGCACAGCTGTTTTAGCAGGGAATGGTGCTTTCCAGTGGGCTTCAGCCCACAGGAAGGTGGCTGGTCTGGGAGGAAGGGGATATGTACCATGTCTTCCTTCTAGAGACTTGCAGGCTCTCCTGCACCCCTCTCCCAGTCCCTGTGTCCCACCTTATCCTTGTCCATCAGTCAGTCCCACTGCGGAGCTGTGCTGATGGAGGATAGGATGCTGCATTGAGGATCACCACTCATGGTGGAGCACTCCTCTGCGGAAGGCTCCTGCTTGCTGGGGGAGCCCAGACACCTCAGAGGATTGTTACCGGGTTTCACAGGACTGCCTGATGGCATTTAAGATGGGTTTTCCCTCTGGCTTGGCAGGCTGACAGCACAGTGGAGCGTGGAAGATGAGGAGGAGGCGGCGAGAGAGCGGCGGCGGCGGGAGCGGGAGAAGCAGCTGCGGTCCCAGGCAGAGGAGGGCTTGAATGGCACCGTCTCCTGCTCGGAGAGCGCGGCTCTGGCACAGGAGAACCAGTAAGAAATACCCGTGGATAAATCCTTCAGCAACACATTTTCTCCTTGCAGCAAACCCCTCCTGCAGCCACTGAGCATGTGTCCCTGTTGTTTGGGGTGGTTTGGGGAAGATGGGCAAGTTCTCTAATAGGTTTGGGCTGGGGGATTTAGCACACATTAGCAAATAGTGTGCTGTCTTGTTTGGGCAGAAAACCCCAGAAGTCCTGCTGTGATCTTTTTCTTGGCTGGAGGCTGGGGTTTTTACTGCCCTGGGAGTTTATGCTGGGACAGCTTGGCGCAGGCTGGGCTCTGGCAGGGAGTCCCCATTGCCAGTGATTTCAGTGCCTGGTTAAATTTCAACTTGGGAGTCATCTTGAACTGAAGGTAATGGAGTTTCCTGATATGTGCAAAGACAGACCTGTGCCTGAGGATGTGATGCACAGCCCCAGGCAGATAACAGTGCGAACAATCACCTATCCCACTCCTCCCTTGGAAGATGCTGCCCCGGCACTGGGAAGCATGAAGCAGTCGCTCAGCTGATGCAGTTCACAGCTCCAAGGGTTAAAATTAACTCTGTGCTTTAATGGGGCAGATCCTAAATGGAAATGGCTCAGGAGGCATTTATGGAGATGCTAAGATACCCGCTGTCAAAGAGGAAACACCTGGAGAAGGGATAGGATGACATCCCCAGGATCCCATGCCACATCCTACTGCAGCCTCCCCACGTCCATGGTTCAGCAGCTGTGCAGCACTGGGGCTAGCACAAAAACTAGTCTGCACTCTGAATTGCCAAATTCTTGTCTCAAAGTCCTCAGTCTTGCCACTGTTTATGTGTTCAACTTACTTCTAAATCTATTGAGCATAATGGAAAAGTGGTGGCAGGATTTGGGGTTACAGTTACAGAGAAGCAACATCTTCATCTCACTGGAAAAATAGCAAAAGTTATTTATGAAAACCTATTCTTTTTCCATTAAAAGATTTTTTTTTTCGAGATACTTCCAACATTATTCAGGACTTTTTTTTTCTCTTTTTTTTGTAATATAAAAGCATTGCAAAACACCTTCACAATCTTTTGTGGAAATACACACGGTGATATTCTGCAGACAAAACCGCTGCAGTCTGCTCTAAAAGCAAACAGAAGGTTTGGAAAGTAATAATAGTCGTTAGCTTTTCCAAACCCCCCTTCACATGAGGGCTAGGAAATAATTTGAAAAGGTCTTTAAAACAGCAGATGAGATCTCTGGTCTCTGCTTTGCTGGGAGGTGCTGTGAGCAGCCTCAGGCCCAGAGCAGTGTGCAGCAGCCGCAGTAACCCAGCTTGCAGGCTCCAGTCCTGTTGGCATGGGCACAGCCGTGCTGCTGGCCCCACAGGGCCATCAGCAATGCCCATATTTAATTAAGTACTTAAGTGGGCAATGACAAGAACAATGCCTAAAATCAAGGGTTTTGGTCCCTGCTCCATGATGCCTAAGCTTGCTGGGGCAGGCTCAACCAGAAGGATGTTTCTTCTTCTCTGGCCATTCCCTGGTTTTGTTTATAGCTGCTGACAGCCACCTGGGCTTGCTCATGCAGCCAGGGTCAGCCCTGGCTATTAATCTCCTGAAAAGGTTCATTCTCTCTTGTGTAAATCCTGCCCCCTCCTTCCTGTGGCTCTTCCCACGCTGGGACACATCCTATCCATGTCACTCCCCTTAGTTCAAACCCACCCTTGCATTTCCTTGCTCCAAAGGGACAGAGTGAACCTCTTGTTCTCCCTTACCCTCACTAAAGAAAACCAGAAATAGTCAGGAGAACAGAAGGTTAGCAGGAAGGACAGGAGTGTCCTTGGGAGCCATAGGGATGGACATCAACTAAAGTGGTGATGATGGGGCTGTGCTGACTTCATGCTTCTCCTGGGGTCGTGTTTGCAGAGGGACACAGGGAAGCAGCCTGTTTTCTAACAGCATTCAGCCAGTCTCTCTTGCTCCCTGGGAGCTTTTCTGTTAGCCTGAGCACACATTTGTGACCAAGGTCACAAACACTGGAATGATTTTGCCTTGGCAGTCTTCAACAGTGCAGCTCACCTGAAGAAGAATGAGTGGAATAACTGGAAGGAGAGAAGGACAGTGTCAGGCTGTGGCTCTTTCAGGGCAGGGTTAGGCCTTTTTGCATGCCTTTCATGCTAATTTTCCTTCTTACTGTGTTTCAGCTATGACTTCAAGCCATCTGGAACGTCAGAGCTGGAGGAAGATGAGGGGTTCAGTGACTGGTCCCAGAAGCTTGAGCAGCGGAAGCAGAGGTGGGTAGGACACAGATGAACCCAGGGGAGGGGTACCCATGTCCCCAACAAAAGGAGAGGTGTCCCTGAGGAGGGGTGACCAAACCCAGGTCAAATCTAGCATGTGTAAGAATGAGGCCAGAGTCTGGAGCATCAGCAGGACAGAACAGGCCTCGCACCACTAGGACAGATGCCCTCTGCCTGCCATTTGGGCTAGCAGGGAGGAATGGCCCAGGGAGGAATGGCCCAGGGACGGCCCCAAGCTTTGGAGATGTTTGGATTGAGCTTTGTGCTCCAAGCAATGGCAGCCTGCCAGGACGCCTGGGTTTGGAGGAGTGACAACAGCAGATTTAAGCCACCTGAGCTGCTGCAGGGGCTGAAATGGTCTCTAACATAATCCAGGCCAGCCTAAAAAGCTGTTCTAAGTTATTGCTGCTTCCTGGCTCATGTCAGCATACTGGGTGTTATGGCCCGAGTCCACCTTGTGCCTGACTCCTCTTTGAGCAGGGAAAAACAGGGAGCAAAGAGCCCTGAGAGATGCTTGTGTGCCAGCTGTTTAGTCCCCATCTCCCATCATTCCCCCCTTACAGAACTAAACCAAACTCCTGCCTTAACCACCTTCCTTGGACACCATCTACCTGCACATGAACTCTGTGACTCAGCTCTCTTGGCAGTTTTTTGGCATAGCCTCTTCTTTACCCTGAAGAATTCTTTGCACAGAGAGGTGGTGGATGCCCCTTCCCTGGAAACATTCAAGGTCAGGTTGGACAGGGCTCTGACAAACCTGATGTAATTGAAAAGGTCCCTGCTCATTTCAGAGGGATTGGACCAGATGACCTTTAAAGGTCCTTTCCAACCCAAACTATTCTGTGACTGAAAAAATGCTTAAGATTAATATTTACTGCTGAGTAAATAAAAAGAGCTCAAAGTTTTGTTACTTTTCTCCAAATATTGTGGCTAAACCATGCTGCAAGCTGTACCTTTGCAGCTCTGACCCCATAAGCACTGCTCAAGCACCTCCAAGGACCAGCATAACATGATTATAACATCTGTGGGAGCAATTAGAAATCATGCGCTTTTCAGTTTGCTGCCTCTTTTCCCAGCCCCTCCTTGCAAAGAGCTTTTGTGGAAAAAAAGGCTACTGCTATTCCCTCCTTGGCCTTCAAAAGAGAATTAGTTGGAATTAACATTATCCTCTCCAGGTATTTCTCGTTGGGTTTTTATGTGATGCTTGTGTTTCTCCTGTGGCGGGAGGGGAAGGTGCTGAGCAGAGCAGGTGGTGTTCATGGCAGGTGAAGCTCATCACTGAGAGGTGGTACTTTAAAAGCAGGAGCTGGAGCTGAAGGGCTATTTGGCTAGTGGCTGGCTGGGAGAGGTAGCTGAAGGGGCTCAGACTCTGTGGGCTTGCTGGGGACAGGATTTTTGCAAAGGCTGGGCTTGCTTCAGAGCGGGAGTTGTGCCCTGCAAAGTCCTTTCAGCAGCTTTGCCCTTGGGGAGCTGTCTTATCCAAAGGACAAGCTTGGAGTGTGGTGTGAGCACAGGTGGGTGGTGTGTCTGCCTGTGATGCCCTGTGCTGGGACGAGCAGTGCTGTGGTCAGGATTTCCCAATTCCCTTCACTCCTGTTTAACTGAAGATGGAGCAAACCTTGTGTTTTAAGTGGTGGCTATGAAAGAGTGGATGGAGACAGCCACTCTCTGTTGGATGGAGCTAACCCAGGTCCTGCATCCCATGAAGACCTTGGTGCTAAGGCACGTTTTGTTTTTGGTTCTGGCTCTCCTCTTTGAAGTGGGAGTACAGGAGGGTGAAGCTGTGCCAGCCTAGCTGCCTCCCATACAAAATTGCTGTGGTGCGAAAGGCATCCTATAGGCCGCACTGTGTTTGCTGGCCTTAATTTTTAATATGAGTTTGCACTTGAGCTGGAGACATTGCTGGCATCCTGGTGGAGAGCTGCTAGCTTCCTGGGCCTTCAGAGCCTCTTTGCTCTTGGTGAGAGTATGATGAGAAACAAGTCAAGCGAGCCAGCATATGCATCATCTTTTTCCCCATGTGGTCAGTGTGGAGGGCTGGATGGTAGCTGACCTGTGAGCTGCCTTCCCGGCAGCAGAGAGGTGGGTGGAAAGGTCGTGTTGGAACTTAATTTTGTGTTTTGGTGCTGCCTGTTGAGGGAGGAGCAGTGAGTCAGCCTTGTCCTTTGGCAGCTGCCTGCTAGCCAGCTCTCTAGCCCTGCTCTCTCAAGCCAGGCAATTTTCTAAGAACTGGGTGGGAAGAGAAAGCTCTTTTGGCTGGGGAAAGTAAGGGAATAATGGCTTGACACATTGCTGTGAGCCAGTGAGGGTTCTGGGGTTCTGTACTCCCAGTGTCCCTGTGCCCAAAGGCATGGGTTGCTCTGCTTTTGCAAAGCTGGCTGCATAAACACACTCCTGGGTCTCCTCTTGCAGTCTTGGAGAGCTGGAGCAATTCTCTTGTACCAAACCCACTGTGGTTTTTTAAACCCTTAAGCCAAGGGGTGACCCCATGTGCTTTGGAACTCCTTTGTTTTGCTGGGCCATGAGGTGAGTGATGTGAGTAGAGGTGTAATTTTTTGCAGTGGGCAAAACTGAGGCTTGGGATCAGTTGTCAATGCAGCATTGCTTGTGAAGCACCGTGCCTTGCACATGAAGTGATTCCAGGGGCGTGGCTCTGCAGCTTTGCCCTAGAGTTTAGTTTCAGCTTGAGAAGCATGTTTGTGTGTTGTTGACTGGATCCTCCTCCAGCAAGAGACTCTGTTAACATGGGAGATGGGTTTAGGCAGAGAAGGGCTGTGCTCGGTGCCCCACATTGAGTTGCTGCTGGGAAGCGTGGGGGCAGCATCAGATTTGTGTTTGTGTACAGGACTGCAGGATGTGCCGGTTCACCTGGGACTTTAGCTGTAGCCAGGCAGGGAATTGAACCACCACCACATCATGGTAGCAGCGTCCTCTCTGCCAGGGGTTTGAGCAGAGGGCTCTTCTCTTCTCTGCTTTCATATGGGTCTTGCCCATCATTATGCTGGTACTGTGCAGATACCTTCAGTTCTGCCACAGCTCTTAGTTGAGCTGAGTCTTGGACATTTGAAGTGGGGGAGTGAGATGTGACTGTTGTTATATCTGGGTGCCTGGAACTGGCCGTGAGCCTTGGTGTGAAATACCCAGCAAGCTGTAGGCTCAGGGAAGTGATGAAATTGGATTTCCAGAGATCTGAGGTACCTCATGGTGTCTGTAGGCTCATAACTGTGGTTTTCTCCTTTGGTCTCTCCCCCACCTCTAGGTCTCCAAGACAGTCATACGAAGAAGAGGACAGTGGTGTGAGGGAAGCTGAAGTCAAACTGGAGCAGATCCAGCTGGATCAGGAGAGCCTGGAGGAGAATATGGTTATCAGAGAGGAAGAGAGGCTGTGCCAGGAGGAGGAAAAGGTTCAAGAGCAGGAGGAAGGGGACCAAGCTGAGCAAGAGGTGGGATCAGGAGGAGCTGACCTTCTTTCCAGAGGACTAGTGGGAGAGCTGATGCTGGGGGCTGCTCTCTCATGTCTTAGCTCACCATTGCTGCTGGGAGTTGAGCCCACGTAGACATTAGATGTGCTTTCATGGCATTACCTGGGGCTGGTGCTGCTCTTGCCTGTGTGCTGTGCCTTCTGGTGGTCATTGCAGCATCTGCCCTTTTGTGAGGGTGGTATGTTTGCCCCCAGAGTTTGTGGTGGCTTTGCCATGCCCCTGCCATATCGAGGAGGAAGGTGTTAGTTCTCCTGTGGCTTTGTGGGCAATGAGTAGCTTTACAGGAGAACTCAAATCTAAATTATACTGCTTGTTTTTCTCTCCTCAGCCTTTATCACACCTTTGGAGCACTTTGTCTTAATAGATGTCTTAGCCTTGCATTGCTCCCAGCTGAGGTTTTTTTGGTTCTGATAATTCCTGGTTAAGAGGAGAGAGAGAGAGAGATACAAAGTAAGAATTCAAGTGGTGTGCAAGTTAGGGGGCTGAGCTTCAAATATCATTTGTTGTAAATGAATTTTGACTGTCTGGGGCTGGTAAGATTTTTGCATTTGAACTATGTGTTACTCTTTCCAACCCTTTATTCTAAAGGCAGCTTCTCTCTTTCTCCCCTTTTGGCCTCTAAATGAGTAATTTTTTCCTATCTCAATTGCAGTAAGAAATCTTTATAACTGATGCAGGGACCCCTTTTCATACCATTTGGGAATCTTGAACTTGCAAAACTTCTGATTTCTGCCCTCCCTTCCAAATGACATATGAACTTCTTCCTGAATGTTTCCAAGTTATGATAATGTTAACTCAAAGTTTCTGTGCTTTTGTGTTTATTTTGTGTAAAGCAGGAAGCCTAGGAGATGGGAAAAATCACTGCTGTTGCATAATAAGCAGTTTCACCAACTCACTTCCTGGCTTATTCTTTTTCTGCGCTCAGGAAAAGAAGAGAAGGCGAAATGATCGAGAGAAAGAAGAAGAAACACCAGAGAAGCGCCAGAAGGCCCCAAGCCTTGCCAGCCTGGAAGAGGAGGATCTGTGCTCTGACCACACTGCATTGTGCTCCACAAAGGTTTGTGTTCCTGGGACCCCTCTGGAGGCATGGCAACTGTGACAACAAAGCATCCAACTAATGATGAGGAAAGATTATCCAGGGCTTACAGCAATGTGGGGTGTGAATCCTGTTATCCCTCCTGCTAGAAGCTGAGACAAACCACTTGAGCAATTTGCCTCATCTTTCATGACTGTCAACCTCCTCTCCTCCTATTTTGCCTGCTTGAGCTGTTGGAGGCTGTAGTGATAACTCTAAAAGTCTAAAGTTCACTGAGGACTCCAGGGAGTATTGTAATACTGAGATATCTGTGCTTTCAACTTGTGAATTTTGTTAAAGACTACACAAGAACTGAATCTTAATGAAATTTCCCTTCAAAAGGAAAAAGCCCCAATAACTGAAACAGTGGTATTTCTCTATCTTACTTAGAACAAAATACATGACTGAAGTTGTTTAAACAAGCAGGGATTCCTGATCTCTGAAGCATTGTGTCCTTCCCAGCCACATCTGTCTGCATTGATGCTCTTGTGAAATTTCCATTATTAACAGCACCTGAACTGCATCTTGTGACCTGTGTTGCATTAACTACAAATCCTCAGTTCTGTGCGTGTGCTTTTGAATACAATAGATACAGATAAGTGATTCTGTACTGAATGGGGTTTTTTTTTGTCTTTGTAAGCGCTGACCTTTTTGATTGTAGCAGCAAGGGAAATGGTGAGGAGTCTGTGTAGCCTGTTAATCTGCAATTAGTACTATCTTTGCTTTTTTCCACATTTAGTTTTGTGCTATTTGCTGCTTACTCAATGTTTTCTGACTGGGGATGATTGTATGAGTACTTCCTTTTGCATCAGTAAATAGATGGCAAGAGGAAGCTTTCATCATCTACAGCTATCAGATTCTTGCTCTTAATGGAGAATCCTTTTTATAGTCAAATTAAGAGAGGGGAGACACAGTGGGTTTGGATGCAGGCTGTGTGGTAATGCCAGGTTTGAAAAGTGTGGTGGGGGTAGCCAAAGCATATTCCTGAAGTGGGACTGGTGAGAAAATGTGGAAAACGCTTTCAGCAACTTTTACATGCTGAAACTTCTGTCTTTACAACCCCAAAACACACATAGCTTCTTGACCTCAGCTTAACTGCTGCTGCTAGGATTAGCCCAGGGAAAGGTTTAGAAATACGCTCTCTCTGTTTTATAATGGTGATGTCAGAGCTTACCTGCACACTAAGCTGGATGTAAAACTGTTCAGGAAAAATCTGAGCTTGCAGTCCTTCCAAAGGAAGGATGATCTTTACACCGCACCCCTACTCAGGGCTCTGTGAGCACTGAGAAATAAACATGTTGGCCACCAAGAAGGTGTTTTGGCACAGGAAGCTCAGCAGAAACCCTGCTTGTAGTGGAAAGACAAAAGCACCTGCAGTCGGCAGTGTGTTCCCCTGCCAGCTGTGGCTGGTGGAGGCCAGGTACACTTTTGGGGCAGGCTGATGTTGGGTTGTAGGGTAATGGGGTGTTTGGGGTTCAGAGGGCCAGTGTGCCCTGAGGGCTGAAACAGGGGTGTATGGAGGCAAGGGGAAGTCTTGCACTGGTCTTGTTTTGTCCCAGGCTGCTTGTGAGCCCTGAGTTTTGAGGGTGGCTGAATGAGCAACCGTGGTTTCTTCTGGCCTTCAGAAAGTGCTTGGGCCCAGCAAAATGCACAATTCTCACTGCAAGGAAATGCCGGGGGTGGGGGCAAGTGGTCTCCAAATTGCACAGTGAAAGTTTGTTCCTACCTAGACTGTCATACTGAGATGCATTGTCACTTACAGCTTTTCCTAGGCCCCTCCATATTTAAGCTGGTGCTTGTCAGTGACCTTCCAGAAGTGCCTGTGTATTGTTTGCACCTGCACACCATCTCCCTAGCAGTGCTGGCAAGACTTTTTCCTACTGACGTGTACTTGTGTTTGGGAAGCCGAGGCAAAGATCTACTGGATTCCCCTTTCAGATTGGTGCTGTGCCCCGTGAGGTACCAGCCTGCCCATCAATGAGCTAGGTGAAGCCTCTGAAGTCATGACTCAGAGGCAAGCAGCAGCTCCTGCAGCACCAAGTGAAGGGGAGTGAGCTGACAGCAGGCAGACAGCCTGCCCAGCAGACAGAGCTGGCTGATGGGCTTCTGTCGTGCTGCTGTGGGAGGACCCTGCAGAGTCACTCTCCCCAGGTCATCTCTATTAGCCAGGGTTGCACTATTTGGTTGTTCTCTAATGGGCCTTGTGCTCTTGGGCACAGCTGGTAAATGTGTCCTCTATGTGACACTGTCTTGTCTTCGGTTTAGCTAAAATTTAGCACAAGCATCTTAAAGGATCATTTAGCGCTGTTTTTTATCTGCTAACTTGGTAGGTGATGTTTCCTGTGGCACAGGCAGCAGTTCTACAGAGGGAGAAGGCTCCTTTTTACTTGGTTGCTGCTTCTTGACTCTGTGGGAGCTGGTGTTAAGAAAGCCTCCCCTTTGGCTTCAAGGTGGTTTTTCTCTCTGTATGCTTGTTTCCTGGAGTATGAAAGAGTCACAGGGTTTAGCAACATTTCAGCTTTCCTTTTCTGTAGTGGTTGTGAAGGGTTTGCTTGCCTTCCTGTCTTGGCCAAAGAGCTATTGCACAGGAGCCTCTGGTGCAAAACTCTTTCCTGATGGCTTGACATGAAGAGCTGCCTTGCAGGTGGCTCCATGTGCTGATTTGCCTTGTCTGTGTGCTTCTCTGGTGTGGATAAGTTGACCTAACTCATTGCTATGCTGCTCCCATGCTTGGCTTCTCTTCTGCAGATGTGGCCTCTAGTCTTCCCCCTTGTCTTTCTGTACTTGCCTTTTCCCCTTTTGTGTCTGGCTAGGAAGCCAAGCGTCTGAGAGAGACCTTCTCCTTCACCAGAGGGAGTAGAGGAAATGGTCCTGGTTGGTGTTGCAGCTGTCATTATTGGTTTGCCCCTGAAATTGGTTGGGATTCTCTTCCCCTGCTAGGAAAGAAGGAAGAACGGGAATGCTCGCTGTCTCTCTGATCAGTAGGGGAACACTGGGGATGAGTGAGGCATTTCCAACCAAAATATGGGTGAGGGATCAGGGCGAAGAAATGGTCAGCTAAGGTGACCTGCATCTGTCTGAGGTCCATGGGCAAAAGTTATATCCTTGTCTTCTTTCTCCCCTTCAGATCACGGACAGAACTGAGTCGCTGAACCGCTCAATACAGAAAAGGTACTTCTAGGGTTGGCCACAGGGTAGAGCAGGTCACTTGCTGCAAATGGAGATTATTAGCAGGTCCTGCTGTGGGGAAGGGCAGGAGTGACAGGCTGCCTGTGGCCCTCAAAGTCCTCCTTTCTGCTTGAGGCACTGGGGGAACACCTTAATCCTCCTCTCTGTTCTGCAGTAACAGCATAAAGAAGAGTCAGCCTCCTCTCCCTGTGTCGAAGATTGATGACAGGCTGGAGCAGTACACACAGGCTATTGAGGTGGGTTGCTGTGTTGTCTCTGCCCCCACCCTCCCAGGAGCTCTCTTTGCTGGTGTTGCTCTCCTGCCGTGCCTCTTAGCCTTACTGTCTGTGAGATGACAACAAAATTCTTTCCTTGGATGGGAGCACTCCTTGCTCCTGTCTGTATCTCCCTCCACAGCATAAAGTAGGTTTCTTTAGCAAGCTATCCCATGCTTGTTTTTTCATGTTCTCTGCTTAAAGAGTGGGAGTATCTGACAGGAACTAGTAGGACTCTACAAGTCTCCTTTTACAACCCCTTATCTCCAAGGACCTTCCAATTACAGGGGTTAAAAATAAGAGAAACACTCTGATGGCGAACTCTCTCCATTTATTTTCCAGACCTCCACAAAGGCTCCAAAACCTGTCTGGCAGCCCTCTCTTGACCTTCCCACTATGAGCATGATGGTAGCCAGCACAAAAAGCCTCTGGGAGACTGGGGAGGTCACAGCTCAATCTGCCGTGAAGCCCTCAGCCTGTAAGGTACGGCCCTCGGAGGACTTGCCTTGCTTGTGCCGGAGGCAGGGACTGGCCCCTGGGCACAACATGCATTGTCCTTGTTTATCCTGTTGGTGCATCTTGTTTGTGGGGCCTACAAGCTCCAAAGGCATTGATATTAGAGGTCTTCCATCATGTTGTAAGGCTTTGTACCTTGGAGATTCAATTTTTCTGGCAGGGTCCCCAATTGTTCTTTGGTGGCACGTTTAGGAAAACCTCTGTGATGCTGGTTTGAGGCTCTGATTTGAAGTGGGGAAGAATGCATATGTCTCCTACAGGGGCTGGGGCTGAGCTCCAGTTGTCAAGCATGAAGTTGCATCTAGTACCAAGGTGATAAATCTTGTAAACTTGGAAAATGCAGAGAGTATTGTGCATTGCTCTCAGTGATTTCACTTCCTGGTTGTTGTGGGTTATATTAATACGCCGGCACACTGGCCGGGCTGAGATGGCCGCAGCTTGGTCCAGGTGTGTCCCACACAAAGGTAGAACACCCCGGGGCACCTCGGTGCCTTGCTTGCCAGCCTCCCAGCCCGTGCGGTGGAGGGCACGGAGCCTAGCGTGCCTGGGGCTTGTGGATAGCCCAGGCGCGGCCAGAAATAAATGAGCAGAGGTGGCTCTTCGACTGATGTCCCAAGGATTTATTAAGCTTCCTCGAAGAGGGCCGGATGTGAAGAGGGCAAGGCAAGACAATTGGGGCTTTTTATAAGGATACAGGGAAGGGGGCGGGGTGACACCGCAGGGACCCATAGGAAGAGGAGAAAGGCGGGACAGGCCAGGACACCTTCCCTTAGGGGACACAAGGGGTGTCTGTCACCTGTAGATAGAACCACCCCTCAGGAATCCTAGGAATTCAAAGGCAGAAGCCATCTTCACAGACTGGGGTTTTACTCTTTGGTACCCGCCCACCAAACCTCTGTTTCTGGGCTCTGTGGCCCCCTGGTTGGTTCATTCACCACAACAGTGGGTGAGGCTGGTTCTGTAACACGTTGGTTGCAAATCTGTGTTTATGAGAGCAGAATTCCTTACAGTAGAGAAGCTTTGATGTTTACATGTCCTAAATGGTTAATGAACTTAAGAAAATAAACATCTTGGAGCTAATTCCGACTCTTGTGGAAGAGTGATAGGAAAACATAGGATATACTGGGAACAGGAAGACATTTTCACAGTCGTGGGTTTTAGCAGCAGCTGTTATAGGTCAGATGATGTGATATTATAAATAAAAAAAAGGAGGTCAGATGTGTGGGTTGGAAATGGATGTGAACAAAGACACGTTCAGCAGCATTAGCAGTGAAGGGTAATGAGAACATAATTTTCTCAGGATATCGTGGCTGGAGACATCGTGAGTAAAAGAAGCCTTTGGGAACAGCAGGACAGTCCCAAACCTGAGAGCAGTGTCAAGGTGAGTTGGTGTCTGTGAGTGTGAGAGTACTTGCTCTGCTGAAAAAGAAAAGAGCTGTTGGCTGGGTTGGAAGTACTGAGAAGATGATGTTCTGTAGGGGCAAGGGCTGCCTGTGTCTATCAATGCAATTGCATACTTGAGAGCTCTTCCTAACAGTGAATTGCTATTGGTTCAGCTCTAGTGAAAAAGGGGGCAAAAATACTTTTATATCCCGTAATTCTGAAAGGTCTCTTGAATAGCATGTTGTTCTCAGCCCAGGAGCTGGGACTCCCAGCCTTCTAGGCTCAAATGGAACTGCAAATTTGAGTAATTTTGCTCTTGTTATGCTTTTTGGCACTCAGAGTAAACAAAACGTGCAAAACTAAGTGGAACTGAACCTAAGACAGTATCACTTGCAGATGGATCTGGGGTTTTGTGGGAATGTTTGTGGAAATGTCTTCTAAAATGCAGCAAGCAGCTACTGCTCAAACTGTCTAGGCTGGGAGAGGAAGATCAAAGTATCTTGTCAGTTCCTGTGTTGAAAGTGCCAGTATCTGGTAAATCACACAGTCTTTCGCCATGGATAAAAACAGCCCTGACTTGGTGGTCTGGGTTCTTAGATGAGCCCTCCCTCGCAATGCCTGCATTGCATCTTCTTTCCTGTTGCATATCCTGTGCCTGTTGTGTTACTTTACACTTATAGAAAGTGGTGATGGATCTGTGCAGAGAGTTTGTGTGAAGGGAGCAAGAAGGGAGTACAGAACAGGCCGTCTCCAAGCCCTCTGGGATTAAAGGCAACTGTATCATGTGCTTCTCTGGCTTCAGTTACTTGATTTTTGACTACCTATTTAATGGAGAAAAATGCTGACTTTGGCTCTTCTTTCTCTCCTGTTCAGTCCGCTCCTTCTGGCAAAAAGTATAAATTTGTTGCAACAGGCCATGGCCAGTACAAGAAGGTGTTGATAGACGATGCTGCAGAGAAATAGCATGTCTGGAGAATTCATTAACCAGGTAGGTGGGATATGACTCCGCTCTATGTAACAAACTCCTGGGCTGTTCTGGCAGGATGCTGAGGTTATTTCTGCCAGCAGCACTTGGGGTGAGTTGGAAGGTGCTGTATGGGAACAGCTGGAGCCTTGCTTCTGGGCCTGACTGTCTGCGCTGGAACGGAGTGGGTACACAGTCAGAGTTTGTTTTGGTCTCTGCCTTTCTGATGCTGCTAGGAATCTGGATACCTCTGTTAGTTTAATCTGCAGGGCAAGTCCCTTAGGTACTGCTGTTTGGTTGAAGATGTGTTTGCCTTTGCTAGTTCAAAGGAATGGTCTCTATCTGCTGCCTCTCCTTATGCTCTCTTAACTTGCAAGGAGTAAATAGCTGGAGGTCATTCTGGCTGAGCATGGGGGCTGATGTACTTCTGAAATTCAAATGTTTCTGGGGTCTAATGCCCAGATTTACTGAATCAATCAGGGAGAAAACTTTTACTTAAGTAACCTCTTGGAACCAGTCTATAATAAGGTTGTAGCAGGAAGGATGTGAACATCTGCTGTACTGGGTAGACCAACAGAGCAGAAAGAACTATTCTCTGATGTGCAGCAAGGGGAAGGCAGAGCTGGGTTGCTGTTTCTGTGCTCTCTTGAAATGGTCTTTGGATTTCGTGCTCCTATTGTGTTTATGCTCATACATGTCCTGGTGTTATCTTGAGTGGATAATAGTAGAGGGTTGTGGCAATAAGGAGGAATGGCGTAGAGGGAGGTGATAACTGGTTGGATCCAACTGGGCAGCATCTGGCACAATGAGTGGAGAGGAAGTTGAGGGTGAAAACAAGCTCATTCTCTTTTTTTTCCTACTATAAAAAAGAAGCTTTATTTCATTGCCAAGGTTAAAATAGCTCTGCCTGCTACAAAACACCTTTTGTTTCTGAACTCTTCTGGGGCCTGTGTTCCTTCTTTCCCTTCCCTCCCACCCTTAAGGAGCTGGCTTCTGAGTGTTGCATATTGTTTTGTTTGTTTAGACTTGTTTTTTCCTTTTGTAGTGCCCACTTAGAGGAGACGCCCTTTTGAATGCTACTTTGAGATGGGCAGCAGTACAAGCCCAAGACCGACCAAAGCTATGTTTTTAGCCCACAGAACTTGTATCCTCAACTTGCTTCTCTGCCTGTGACTTTGAGAAACCTATTATAAGTTTTCCCCTTTGATTAATCTCCTCTTTTTCCTGAAGTCTGTTTCCGCTCACCAGGTGGGAACCTACTGAGCTTCAGTTCTCTAGAGCAAACAAGTTTTGCTAGGTTGTCAGCAGATTTTGTTTGCCCTACCTGAGTTTCTCTAAGCAGCTCAAATGAAAGTGCCTTTGGCTCTGGTCTTTGTCCAGCATCCTTTCTTGAAAGGCAGGCACTGTCATGTCACAGGATGCTCTCTAGGATCCACGCAGCACTCCAAGCAGCCACAGCACAACACTGTTGCTCTGTGGGTTTGTGCACATTGGAAGTACTGGGGCTTTTTTTACTGTGAATAGCAAAATGGCTGTGATAGCTGAAGGAGCTTGACTTGTTTCTGTTCTTGGCTGTCTGTTTTATGTGCTGTGAGCTTCCTGCTCCCCAGCTCCTGCACACTCCCTGAACTATGTTCATCCTTTTTCCCTGCTACTGGATCACTGTCATGGCCTTTTGCTCCCAGACCCTTCTGGCTCACCTCTGTCACTTGCTTTACATCACCTTATCAACTTTCTAGTTGCTTAAACACAGGTGTGTTTTTTTTCTGCTCCCTTCCCTTCCTGGGCTGCAGGACCTCACTGCAGGCTATGGAACAAGGGTTTTTCTGTAAGTGTCAATTTGGGCTCTTAGCAACTGCCTGATGCTGTTTGGCATTGAAAAATAGCCAAACATGGTGCCCAGTAGCATGCCCCCTCTCTTGCTCAGCACAGCAGCTCAGGCTGGAACACACTGCACTGACTTCCAATGCAAAGCCATTGGTAGAAATCCGTTGTCTGCAGGGGTATTTCCTCCCCTTTGTGATACTCTCATGTTAGGGTCTGTCTCTGCAGGACTTGCCATGCTTGCTGTGCACCTCTGCTCTTTGCTTTTGGGGTAAAAGGGCTAAACCATGCACCCAGACCTGCCTTCCTCTGTCTCCGTCCTTCTGCCTGTGGGAATTGCTCTCCCCAATGGCATTTCTCCATCCTTCATCCATGTGCAGTGGGGCTGGGGTGTTGAGGCAGCCTGATTGGAAGCCTAGCAGATGCAAAACCTAAGCCTTAGGTGAGAGTTGCTGGCTTGCTCTGGGTGGTTGTCCTCGCTGCAGGACAAAAGCTGTTTTAAAGCACAAGTGCTACTTAAACCACCTTCTCTGGCCAGATTCACTTAGTCTCCCAAATGTAGTCAATGTTGGCTGCTCTGCTTCATGCCAGTACTGTGGCTCTTGTGCATACAGACCTTTGTGCAGAGGCATCTGTCCGGCTGTGCTGCAGTGAGGTGCTGTTTATCACTCTGTGGTAAGGTTGCCTTTATCTGCATTATGTGTTTTACACTGCACTCTTTAAATTTTTATGTTTGTGCTACTGCGTGGATCCTTCTCTGTAGCCTTCTCTTGCAGCAATGTCAAATTATCCTGCAGGGGTTTACGTAGGATTTACTTGTGATTACTGGCACATTTCCAACCTCTTTTTACCTTTTTCTTTGAAAACTGGGGGTTTGAAGAAATCTCCACTTTAGATAATTGGGTTATTCTTCCTACTCATTTTTTGCCCTTTGACTAGGGAAGGGGTTACAAAATAGAGATAAGACCGGTAAAGTGAAAACTGAAGTGAAGGTTTGCTAACTGAACTGCTCTTATAGCATCACTGCAAAATAGGAAGACTTCAAAAAAAGGCAAAAGGGGCTCTTTGTTTTGTTTCTAAGTCTGTTCACAGTTTGGCTTGAGGAAATGTTGGTCAGTTCCATATCCTCTGCACATGAGAAAGGAAACTCTGTACACAGCTCTTCCGAATATGCCATTTGGACTAAACATAGCAATCCTATATTAGCTGTATAGGAGCAGCCCAGCATATGACAGAGTCCCTTGTGACACAGAAATAACTGATCTCCCAACTTTCATGCTCACAAGCCTGCTGGCAGTGGAGTTGCGAAGGGTGAGTGTAATACTGGAAAGCCCAGTTGTCCCTGT
The DNA here is from genome assembly GCA_013398955.1 of Callaeas wilsoni. NCBI lineage: Eukaryota > Metazoa > Chordata > Aves > Passeriformes > Callaeidae > Callaeas > Callaeas wilsoni. The sequence continues at coordinate 2,534 of VWPU01018326.1, read as the reverse complement.
GGATGGGCAGAGTTGGGGGTTTTCCTTTAAATACACTTTTTTTCAGGACATCAGGGACAAACAGGTATGCAACTGTCATGATGTTTGCCCTGAAAATGAGACTACGTGTGGTTAGCAGAACCCCTCAGAAACCAGCACCTTGTCAAATACAGAATTGGATACCCACACACTAAAGCAGAGTCTTGTTGGTTATTGTGGAAACATTAACCATCAGCTGTTGTGGAGAAAACATGGTAAAATACATAACAGAACTTGATTACTGAAACAAAATTATTCTTCTGTGCATTATTATTTAGTAGACTGGCCTAGGAGGATGTCAAATGGTGCCCATTTTGTTAGGCAGAGGAACTGCTTGGTGAGAGCAGGATCTCTTATGCTGTCTCTTGTCTGTGCCTTGGGTGAAAGGATGAGTTTCCATTTTGTTCTCAGCAAATGGGTGTGGGGTACACTTTCAGTAGAGAAGATAAAGAGATTATATGTATCCTCTTTGAGTTTGGTTTCTAAGACTCTCTTGAGATGTGGAGCAACCCAGATTCCTTCATCTCATCTGCATCTGCTGCTGTTTCTAGGATCTATCTCTGTCTTAGATAAATGCAACAAAAAAATTCAGATTCCATTATCCTCCTCTAAACTGGTCTTTCTTTCCATAGGCAACTTGTCCTCTTCACTGTGTGCCTCCACTCCCTTCACTCTGTTACTGCATCCAGTGATTGTTGTTGACTCTTTTAAAAACTGGTCCATGTTTGTTTTCCTGTGACCTGTGGATGTGGTAGTTATGCATTTAAGCTTTTAAATATGTGGAAAGTAATCCTTAAACCTGCAACTTGGGGCTGCTGGCTTGGAGGGGTTTTATTTAATTTCCTTTTTTTCTTACACTTGGTTCCACTGGACAGTAAACTCGGTCATAGGTTTTGCTCTTGTTTGGTGCCCTGTAGGAAATTCCAGAGGGATAGAGCTGCCTGGCTTCAGTTGACTGACCATCCTGATGCTGTTCTGTTAAAGCTCTTGGTGTGCTCCTCGGCCGCTTTGGGTCGAAAGTGGCTCACCTCAAACACGGTGCTGATCTTTGTCATGGGTTTGGCAGCCAGCTCCTTCAGTTTCCGGGCATCAAAACGTGGCTTGTGTAGAAGGATGGGTAAGCGGCGGGGAAGAAAGAAGCTTTCCTCCTTCTGTCGCTTCTTCTCTTCTGCTTGCTGCTTCCTCTCCTTGGTGAGTGTCATCTGGTATAAAATGGCATCCCACATTCTCATGGCTTTTGATTTAACCAGCGTGCCGTCTTGCTTGATGACTGCTTGAGCAGCGTCCTCTTTACTCCCTTCCTCCTGTCCCACCTTTTCTGGCGTGGACTCTGGGAAGTTGATTGCTTCTGGCTGCACCATCAAGTGCTTCTTGAGGCGATGCCAGCCTCTGGCACCGGTTCCAGGAGGTCTTGCTGCTTCTACTGACGATGGTGCTGGCTCAGCCTTGTGGGGACAGCTGGTGTTGAGTAAGCTGGGGCTCATCTGAGGTTCAGTGGTGTGTTCTGCCATGGTGTCTGTGGAGGTGGACCCGGTACCATCAGCCTGTGCTGGAGTTGCTGTCGCTGGGCGTGCTTGCCTCCAGGGAGTGCTGGATGTTGATGGTTTTAGGATGTCTCTGTTTTGCTCGGGTAATTCAGGAGCTGTCTTGGATCTGGATATTTTGGGGTCACTTCCATGGGTTGTAGGCTTATTGGTGTGGGCATCAGAGGTGCTGGGCTTCTCAGTAGGAAGAGGCTTGGGAGCTTGATCAGGAGGCTCTGTCTCTGCAGCAGGAAGGAGGGGAGGTTCTAGCAAGGGGGCAGTGGCCCTGCTGTCTTTAGGTGAGGTGGCTGTCTGCTCTGGAGATGGTTCAGAGCTGCTTGTTTGAGGTGCTGGAGAAGTAGGCCTTTTGTCTTCGTGGCTGACAGTTCCTTGGGTCTGGTTTGGTGTGGGAGTCTTAGCCCTGGGTGGCTTGACACTGTGGAAATAAGTGTTCACCTTGGCGACATAGGTAACATCTGGTGCCCTTTCTTTACTGGGTGTACTGGAAGGAGGAGGCTGGGGGCAAACAGATTCTGAAGGGTCGGATGGAGAGGGAAGGTGGGAGCCCATGCCTTCAGGCTGCTGTGGAGTCTCAGGAGCTCCTGGCTTGTATAGCAGGGGCATGGCAGAGGAGGTTGTGGAGGTTGTGAGCTTGACATGTTCAGCAATGCGCCTCTGCTCGGTAACCTTCAGTGTGAAAGGCTTCCCCTTTCGGAAGGGGGAGGTGGCGCGGTGGTTGACGGGCCTGATGGAGAGGTGGGTTGGCAGGGGGGCAGAGGTGGGTGCTGTGGTTTCAGGGGTCTCTGCCGGGGCAGCGCTCTCAGCACGCTCCTGGTCGGGGCTGGCTTCGTTCACAGGCGAAAGGCTGGAGCGGAAGGACTTGCCCTGCTCCGAGGTGAGGATGGCATTCTTCCTGGCTGCCTTCTTCAGCAGCCGCTGCAGCCGCAGGTTGTCCTTCCCAGGCTTTGGTAGGGTGGGAGGGGGCGAAAGGGG
>VWPU01018323.1:0-93611 GCA_013398955.1 Callaeas wilsoni | reverse complement strand
GCTCCAGGCACCAGGCAAAGGGCTCCTGGCACCTGGCACCGGGCAGAGGGTTCCAGGCACGGGGCAAAGGGCTCCGAGCACAGAGCACCGGGCAAAGGGCTCCTGGCACCCGGCGCCGGGCACAGGGCTCCAGGCACCGAGCACCGGGCACCAGGCCACGGGCTCCGGGCCCCGGGCTCCGGGCAGCGGGCTCCGGGCACCAGGCAACGGGCTCCGGGCAAAGGGCACCGGGCACAGGGCTCCAGGCACCGAGCACCGGGCAAAGGGCTCCAGGCACGGGGCTCCAGGCACCGGGCAAAGGGCTCCGGGCACCGAGCAAAGGGTTCCGGGCAAAGGGCTCCGGGCAAAGGGCTCCTGGCACCCGGCACCGGGCAGAGGGCTCCGGGCACCGAGCAAAGGGCTCCTGGCACCCGGCACCGGGCAAAGGGCTCCTGGCACCCAGCACCGGGCAAAGGGCTCCGGGCACCGAGCAAAGGGTTCCGGGCAGAGGGCTCCGGGCACCGAGCAAAGGGCTCCTGGCACCTGGCACCGGGCAAAGGGCTCCTGGCACCCAGCACCGGGCAAAGGGCTCCGGGCACCGAGCAAAGGGTTCCGGGCAGAGGGCTCCGGGCACCGAGCAAAGGGCTCCTGGCACCTGGCACCGGGCAAAGGGCTCCTGGCACCCAGCACCGGGCAAAGGGCTCCGGGCACCGAGCAAAGGGTTCCGGGCAGAGGGCTCCGGGCACCGAGCAAAGGGCTCCTGGCACCCGGCACCGGGCACCAAGCAAAGGGCTCCGGGCAAAGGGCAGCCTCATCCCGCCCAGTGATGAGGGCCCACGGCCCTCACAGTAGCCCCTCACATACAACAGCCCCTAGCTTGGACCAGAGAGAGCATCACCTTAACAGAACCTTTGGCAAAGTGAGCATAAAGTAGCTCATCACTGGTCACAGAATCACCAAATGGGGTGAGTTGGAAGAGACCTTGAAGATCATCCAGTCCCACCCCCTGCCATGGGCAGGGACACCTTCTGCTAGACCAGGTTGCTTCAAGCCCTGTCCAACCTGGCCTTGGACACTTGAGGGATCCAGGGGCAGCCACAGCTTCTCTGGGCAACCTGTGCCAGGGCCTCAGCACCCTCACAGCTGAGAATTTCTTCCCAATATCCAATCTAAACCTACTCTTTATCAGTTTAAACACATTCCTCGTTGTCCTGTCACTACATGCTCTTGTAAACAGTCTTGCCTCATCTTTCCTGTAAGTTCCCTTCAAGCATTGGAAGGCTGCAATTACAGTTTCTGAAGGGAACTTACTGACCTCCCTCCCAGCTGCTGCTTGGGGAAAAACCCAACCCCATCATGCCTGGGCACTATGTAGCTTATAAACATTTGAAATCTTTTGCTTCCCATTGTGTCTCATTCTGGAGCAGTGCTCGCTGCCGTTCAAGACGTGGTCAGAGAGTTGTTATTCAGATGTACCTCTCTCTGCTTTCCACAGCCCTCAGGGAACAAATTATGTCAGTAACTCAAATCCCTCTTTAACTTCAAGGACTCTGAGGGTAGCAGATGAATTTCTGTGTAGTAAAGCACACAGATTTAAGTACGTAATTATCCTGTCTGATGTTCCCAGGGAGGTGCTGCGGGGAGCGATGGCAGGTACCAGCGCCCTGACGGCCACGTCCCCGTGATGGGGCCCTTGGGCTCCATCCATCACATTAAACACAGCTCCTTCTCCGGTTAATTCAGTGCTTTGGGGATGCTGTGGGGATTTTTATAATTCTGTCCATCTGAGGGCACAGGAGCTTGTTTCTTTATAGCAGCCTTTAATGTTCTTGCTCATTGCAGAGTCATCCCACGAGTCTCAGTGGTACCTGTGCTCCTCCATCCAACTTGGCTGATTAAATGCTTGTCCGTTCATCCTGGCCTTAAAAAACAGAAGCAACAATTTAAATCACAAAAATAAGTGGCAAGACTGTACCTGTGGGGATATTCAAGAAATACATTTTTTCTCTAAAATATAAAATCCCCCAGTTAAACCATGCCGGTTTGGACGTTCACCAGCACATTGTTGTGCAATTTCCCTCAGTGCTCAGGGTCCGTCTGTGCTTTGTTCTCCGGGTGAGATAATTCATATTCTTCTCCAAAACCTCCTCGACTTGCTCCACTCTCTCACAGTGTTGTTGCTTGCAGCCATGGAATACAGATGATTGTTTTTATTAGGCAGTGAAAACTTATACTGTCTTGTAAACAGCCGCAGACTAAAACTGGCTGAAAAGCAGCATTTCTGCAGCTGGAAAACGTGGTTCTTGTTTTAATTTCCACAACAAACTGAAAATAGTAAGGAAAATTTAATGCTGACAATTCTAATAAATACTTTTCACAACGCCGTATGTTTCTCGGGTTTTATGCTGCTTTGGAAAGCTGATGTGACTGAGCACTGAGAATGGGGTGGCAAAGCCCTGAGCAGTCCCGTGGCCTTCGGTGACCTGGCATGGGGTGAGATACACAATTACAGGCACCCGAGGCTCTGGGGGGTGCCTGGCATGGGGTGAGATACACAATTACAGGCACCCGAGGCTCTGGGGGGTGGCCTTGGACACTTACAAGGGACACAGCGGCTTAGATGGAGCTGGGATGGCAGGGTTCCCTCCAGAGCTCTCGTGTCACACTCGCCCTATTCTCCCCTCTAACCACGTTATTTTGTGGGCAGGTGCTGACAATTTCACAGCTGCAGATGTTGCTGCATTTTGAAATATGGCCAAGATAAAAACTGTCACATAGCGCAGGAAGCACCCGGGAGAGACTGCGGATCCCTCTGAGATCCATCCCCATCTCAGCAGCAGTGACTCCCAAGTGACTTGAAAGGCAACAGGGGGACTGCCAACAGCCAACAGCCCTCAGAGAGAATCAGAGCAGCACAAGCTATTTACATTAAACCCACATTTCCACATAAAAAGGGGCTTATTCTCAATATTTAAAAAATGGATTATGTTAGAATCTGTTGTCTAAGCAGGCAGGGAAGAAAAAATAAAAAGAGGGTTTTGTGAGCTCCATCATTCCTGTGAAAACTGGCGGCTCTGCAGCAGCAGCTGATGAGCTTATGGAGCAGGAAGGGAGAGCCGGGCTGTGAAACTCGATGTGTAAATGAGCTTCTTGCAGCACTTGTCTCTGCGCCTGTCACTTGCACCAGTGTCCCTGTCTGTTATAATCCTCCCAGTTCATTTGGCTAAACATGACTGACATGCCAGGGACAGCAGCCAAAAAAAATGTTGCCTGTAAACATGCTGGCTGTTAACTGTTGAATGTGAGGTCTGTCAAACTGAACAGCCATCCGGCAGGAGCGTCGGCTCGCCTTTTCCTGCCACGGGAGAGGTGGGTTGGGTTCAAGTGGCTAAATTCTTCTGAGGAGAAAGCAGCAGGAGGATCCACTTCCCAATAACCAGAACTGGGATCCTCGCTCCCTGCTGCATCCTTCTGGCTGACTCCTCTGCCTCCTCAGCAGGAAGAGTTGGTCTTGTGCTGAAGATTTGAAGGAAAAAGTGTTTAGCTGCTGTTCCCTTCCATCACCCAGTGTTGTCATGCCAGCTCAGGTAATGTTGTGAGCATTGAGGCTCTGAGTAACCTGGCCTAAGGAAGGTGCCCCTGCCAATGGCAGGGGGTTGGAACTGGATGATCTTTAAGGTCCTGTCTAAGCCCAACCATTCTGTGATTCCATGATTCTATGAAGTGCCAGTTTTGGGCTCCCAGAGGCACTGTCTCCTGGGGGATTCTCTGGGAGTCAATACCCCGTTTAGAACTGAATATTCACAAGGATCTGCAGCCCTCTGATGCAGCTGCCCGGAGTGCTGCTGACCTGAGGACCGTTGCACCACTCACATGGAATAAACCCCTCATTTCAATCACAAAGGAGTGCTCACATCAGGAGCTGGAGAGCCTTGACACAGAAATCACAGGGAATTTACGGTACATAATGAAACTTTATGCTTGCCATGTGAGCATCTCTTTGAGTCTTATTTTGGATTTCTTACAAGTGTTTTATCAAGGACCAAATGTGGAAAGGCAGTATCTGAAGAAATTAATTAACACGACAGAGCTGTACGTGGGCTTTGTGAGAAAGAGCAACAAAGAGGAAACCTGTGACATTCGTTAATGACAAACCATAAGGAACATCGGAGAACAGCGAGTGCAGAGAACCCAGCCCAGGCTGGGGGGTTGCAGTACCTGTCTGAGGGGCTGTTTGGCACTGGGCTTCCTGTGATGGGGACAGCTGGAGCCCCTGGAGCCCTGCCAGGAGTCTTTCCCAAACCCTTACCTGGAGCCCTGCTGCTCATGGTCTTGTCCCCCTGCTATTGATGCACTTCTTGTAACAACCTCTAGTGTTTACTGGCAAATCCTTCCCAAGGCACCTCCAAACACTGCCCAGTGAATTCCACCTGCCTCGAGTCTCCTGCCCTCCCTAAGCCCCTCTTGCTCCTGGCATACTGATTTTTGAAGTGTTTCACAAACCACAAGTAAATCTCTCCCAGCACAAAGCGTCTCACTTGGTCCAAATCCTTACCTTTGCTCCAGGAGACTGATTACATGGATTTAATGATTTACTGGCAACTTGGCCTCGCCGTTAAAAAGCATCAGCTACAGAAACCTCTTCTGGCTCAATTTAACGGCTGCAGTAGGTGTAGCCGTGGGAACAGACGCTCCCGCCCCTCCGCTTCCCGCTTTGTCACGTCGCTTTGCTACAGGCTTTAATTAGGGCTTAATTAGGGTTTAATTCCCATCGAACTCCCCGGCCGGGGCAGCAGCTCGGGCTCAGCCGCCGCCCGACGCTGGGGGTCAGTGTGAGACCGGCGGTGTGGCCGCGCCGCTCGTGGGCTCGGGGACACGAGGGACATCGGGGACACGGGGGGACACGGAGGGACACGGGAGGACACGCAGGACGGGCGGCACGGGGAGATACGGGGTGACATGGCGAGATAAAGGACACGGGCGGGCACGGAGGGACAGGGAGTTCTCTCCCGTTCTCGTGGGAGAGGCTCAGCCCCCACCAAGCCTTTCTGCCCTCCTGCCAGGAGCCCAAATCAGGGAGACACAGGATGGTTGGGGTTGGAGAGACGTTAAAGCTTATCCCCTTCCGACCCTCTGCCATGGGCTGGGACACCTTCCACTATCCCGGGTTGCTCCAAGCCCCGTCCAACCTGGCCTTGGACATTTCCAGGGCTGGGGCAGCCACAGCTTCTCTGAGAAACTTGTGCCAGTGCCTCATCACCCTCACAGGGAAGAATTTCTCCCTAAAATCCCTCTTTTAGTTGTCAGNAATTTCTCCCTAAAATCTAATCTATATTTCCTCTCTTTTAGTTGAAAGCCATGCCTCCATGCCCTTGTCCATTGTCCTCTCCAGGTCTCCTGGAGCCCCTTTAGGCACTGGAAGGGGATCTAAGGTCTCCCCAGAACCTCCTGTTCTCCAGGCTGGATACCCCCACTTCTCCCAGGCTGTCTCCGTGGGAGAGATGTCCAGATGTGGCCTGGTTGCTTTGCTGGAGACCCCAGGGAGCTGGGGTAGTTGTGTTCAGCAGCTCTGAAGGTGCTGCTCCCAGCTGGCACAGGGGATCTCAGGAACAAACAGAACAAACAGCTTCTCCCTGTTTCCTCCAGGCCCCCCCGCCCACAGGTGGCTGAGCCTGGTCCTGGCATTGCCGCCCTGTCCAGCTGTCAGGGGGACAGGCTGGGAATACCACACTCAGCAAAGCTGAACTTCATCCAAAAGCTGAGCCCAGGCTGCTCTCAGCATAATTTGCTTCGTTAGATTTAAAATAATAATTTAAAAATGTCCTTCCTCTGTCCTACATGCCAGTGAACATCAGGCTCACCCAGCCCCAGCCTGATTTTCCACCAGTGACAGGTAACATTTTGGTGTGTGTTGTACATTATTTAACACCATATCTTTGGGGAGATAAGAATTCTTTGAGTGAATGCAAGTGTCTTCTTGACACACCTGACAAGGATGGAAGTGGCTGTTTTACACAAGGCTCATTAAATATAAACCCACCGTGTTGATTTCAGCATCTTAAATTACTTAAGCCAATGTAATGGGATAAATATTTGATGGTGAATTTTATTAAATTTCCACCACTATTATGTTACTGCTAAAAATATAAAGATTTCTTTAAAGCCTGCTCGGTGGTCTCCGAAGGCAGATGATTGGAAATCTGACTCAAAACCTGCCTGCAGGGATTGCTTTGGGGATGGGAATGAATTATCTCCTTCCCTCTGTCGTCTGCACGTAACATCAGATTCTTCCCGCTCCCATCTGGATTAGTCAGTCCCTGAAAATAGCGACGGTAGCCCAGGCCAGGCCCAGAGCTGTGGGAGGGCACACAGCCGAGGCCGTGCCCACCGAGGGTGGCTTGGCTCGGGATAACCCTTGGGAGCAGCATGGGAGGGCAGGGAGTGTCCCACAGGAGCGTGACTGCAGGGTGGCTGCTCACAGATGTTGATCAGGTTTGATCTCAGCATCGTGTTTGTCTCCTCTCCCGGCTTCTGCACTTTGCAGCTGTGCTTGGAAGGCAGAATGGAGCAGAAGCATCGTGGTGTGGTGGGGAATCACCCGAGAAAGGAGCAGCTGCACAAGCTGTGCGTGTGTGTGCCCCAAATCTGGAGGGGCCAGGGCACTGTCCCCGCAGAGCTGGTGGTGTGGTGTGGACTGGGGTCACCTCGGCGAGCGCTCACAGCCTCTCTGCCAGCCATGCAGGAAGGGAAATCCACCAAGGCACTGAAAAGAGGACATCACCAGGGTGTTTTTAAACTCCGATTTGACAAAATCCTACCAGATTTTCTCTCATTAGCACTTGCCTCTGAACGCAGCTTGAGGTGAGACCTACCTTTCAGCAGAGCTGTGGCCCACACCAGAGCCCCATCCAAAAGTGCTGCCCCGTGAATCAGTAGCACATCTCGAGTCAGAGCGCAGCAAGTTGTGTAGTCCTGAGTCTATAAATATTTCTGTTTGCCTTTGAAAGGATGGCTGCACAGTGGCACTTTCTCTCCTTGTCAGATAATTAACTCTTGCTCACTTTCTGTCACTTGTCTTGCAATAATTCAATACATAAAGTTTAAAACCCCTCAACAATTTAATTCTTGGCATTTAAGAGTCACCAGTTTCTGGGCAGATGAAATATCCCAGGACAGAGCTGGTCCAAGCAAAGGCACATGCCCGTGGATGCACACCTGAGATGGAGAAGGCAGCTGGGCCAGGTGGCACTTTCTTAGCAGAGCAAGAAGCCATCAGGGTTTTCCTGAAGAGGTGTCTCTTTCCCTGGTATCCTACAGGAGGGGGAGTTTAAGCCACTCCAGGAATCTCATCACAGTTCAGTAGCTCCCTGAATTAAAAAAGGATAATTACAGCTGAAACACCCTGGAGCAGGGCCATGGAACAGGCTATTGAGGTCAGTCTCTAGTCCACTCTCACAGCTTCTTTCAGAACCAGAGCGAACTCTATGCCCAAAGATTCCCACTGGGTTTTTTTTACCACTGGTTCCCCTTGCCAGAGGTTACGTGTAAAGAGCTGTAACTGCACCTCACAGAGGACCTTCCACCAGTGGGGATCCTCAGACAGCATCTATCTTCAAAAGAGCAGGAAAAAACAATCAGAGGAGGCATGTTCTGTTCATGCAACAGCAAGCAATATTGTTCCATTGGTAGGAATCACGCTAGGACAGCGGCTCCAGTGGCCCAGAGCGCCGCGCTCTTACGCATTCCTTCCGACTGGGGACTGCAGTGCAACAGGAGCGATTCCGTTATCAGCCCTGGGAGGCTCTGGTAATGAACCCACATCCTCATTACAATCTGCTTAAGTACTTCCTACATCAGGTATTGCCTCCATCAAGCATTGCTGCTGTTCTCCTGTGTCCCGACTCTTTTGAAGCAGGTTTTCCAGGAGCAGCTCCATTACACGATGCCACAGCTCTGAGTCATCTCCCACCTCTCCACAGGGCCAGCTGCGTGCCTTTGTCATCCGCACCTCTCATATCATCTACAGAAGATGTCACACAACTGTCCAGACACCATCCCAGTGTGTAATAGCTGCTCTTCAGAGACAGATTAATTATGTAAGCGGAGAAAGACTTCAGCCGAGCACTCCTGCTCAAGCGGCGCATTTCTAGGGCTCTTTTCTGCATGCACTGATAGTGCTTAATGCTTAACACAGAGTCAGAATTAAAAACTGCCCAGGAAGAGGGTCTAATAACGCTGGCACAGAGCCAGAAACTTGACTGCCACATCCTCCCGTCCCTTTCTGTGCCTCTTCCCAGGGCAGAGGGTGACTGGTATAATTCCAATCCTCCCAGGTTCCAGCAGAAGTACCTTGATTTCTTCTTACCATTGTCTTGGGTCGTTTTCTTCACTACATGACCCTTACTGGTTATCCTTTTCAGCTAAAAATACCTGCTCCTCACATGTCCGTCTGGTGGGCAGGAGCCGCCCCTGACGTGCCGGGGATGTTGTTTTGACACTTTGATTTGATGCAAGGACACACGAATAGAAAGCCACTAGTGAATAGAAGAATAAATCTATATGTTCCTTGCTGTCACTTCAACTAGAAAGCAAAGCTGGCAGCTCTCGCTCTTCAGGGAATCTGAGATTATTTGGACAAAGGTTTCCCCGTGGGTGGCACACTCTCAGGAGCAAAAGAGCAGGGTTCACAGGGGGAACAAGTGTCCTGCAGCCAGCACGATCAAAAGCGAGCCCCGGAACCGTGTGTACACCGGTTTGGGCAGGAGAGATTGAACAACAATCAGGTGCACAAGAAACGCATCCAGAGAGAGGGTTCTGAGGGAATTGAAACACGCTTTGGCCCTGCTTCGTCTGCAGACAATAGCACTGTTTAAGGAGAAGCTGCTGCACTGTGCGGCTGTGCTTTTGTTATCCTGTTTAATAGGAAAAGAAGTAAACCAAGTTCCTAGGCAGTGCCCAGGGAAGTGGTGGGTAACTTACCTGTGCATGACTGGCACGGTTTCCATGCCCATCCATATGCCAAAGTTTGTCATTGATTCTCTATGTCCTGCCAAAACCCAGCCACCTCACCAGAGACTTCTGCTCTTGTGCTTAAGATTTTAGGGGAGAGACAGAGAGAAAGCACTAACCCCTGCTCTGGCCAGCTTGGAGCATCCTGCGCTGCTCCAGGGGCCAGAGGCAGCAGTGCTGTCAACTGTGGACCTCCTGTCCCACCTCCCAGACTTCCTGTTCCACCTGCAGAGCACCTGTCCCACCTCCCAGACCTCCTGTTCCACCTGCAGAGCACCTGTCCCACTTCCCAGACCTCCTGTCCCACCTGTAGACCTCCTGTCCCTCCTCTCAGACCTCCCGTCCCTCCTCTCAGACCTCCCGTCCCACCTGCAGAGCACCTGTCCCACTTCCCAGACCTCCTGTCCCTCCTCTCAGACCTCCTATTCCACCTGCAGAGCACCTGTCCCACTTCCCAGACCTCCTGTCCCTCCTGCCAGACCTCCTGTCCCTCCTCTCAGACCTCCTATTCCACCTGCAGAGCACCTGTCCCACCTCCCAGACCTCCTGTCCCATCTGCAGAACACCTGTCCCACCTCCCAGACCTCCTGTCCCACCTGCAGACTGCCTGTTCCACCTTCCAGACACTCTCAGCCTCTTCTCCACCAGCATCAGAGCCAGCAGAGCCGCTCTGGCCCTGGAAGTGAGCCTGGCCCTGTGCCAGCCAGCATCCATGGCAGGGTGATCCTCTCTGTAATGGATTTCTTCCAGCGAGGGAAAGCAGCGCAGTGCCCCTTGTTGCTCACGCACAGCTGAACACCGGTTTCTCCTCCCCTCTAAGCTCTCCAGAGACAAACTGCTCTGGCCAAGAAGCCAGCAGGCTGGAGCAGCCCCTGCATCGCGCTATTCCCTGGGGACAGCATTGTTTTTACCACTGCTGACGTTCCTGCTGTGTTGCCAAGGTCGAGCTTCCCTCGCTCCGTGTGCAGCTTCCCCGCACTTGACCTGCGGCGATGCTCTGCATTTGCAGCTCCGTGGTTCTCAGCGCTCCATGCTTTCGGTCACACTCCTGCGCGGGAAACAGGCACGTCCCTCGGTTTTGTCTCCACGCTCAGTAACCACGGAAGGAAAAATCCCTTAAGGAGTGCCTAGGTTGCGTCTTTGGGCAGCAGAACTGTACAGGTGTGCACTTCCATAAGTACTGCAGACAGGAGTTTATTAGATTCCACTAGCATGGCAACTGCTGCATTACAGATGCCGGAGACTTTGGAAGGAAGCCAACCGCCAGTTTCTCAAGGAATATTTTATCACCATTGGGCTGTGCTGAGTGAGGATTCTTCTCCTCAAAGCAGGGAGAGCTGGGCGGGAGGAGGAGAGGGGCCACCACAGTCAAGTTGAAGCAATTCTTTCTTCTGTAGTTTAATCCTCTTCCCTCCCCTTGATACACAGTTTATTTAATTGCAAAGACGAGATGCATTGCTTTCTTGAGGGATTGTGGGAGAATATTTGTAATCCAAGGGCTGTAATTGAACTCGGTAATAATAATTATACTTCTCTTCATTAATATGTCTTAAACCTCATTACAAACTATTTTCGTGCCAGCATCTTTGCCAAATCCCTACAGGGTTAGAGATAACTTCTTATTCCAGTAGAGCAGTGCCTTTAAGGACTCTCGCAGGGCAGCAGCAACAGCCAAACCCTTGAGCTCACTGCTGAAGCCAGGGAAGTGTGATCCCAAGGGATGTGAGGGACTGGCCAACACGGTACAGCTGGTCAGGGGCTGGCCTAGGATGGGGAATCCCCAGGCCTGGTGCCACTCAGCCTGCAGCAGCTTTACTGCTCCCCACTGGGGATGGAACACCTCTCCTCTCAGGAAGGGCTGAGAGAATTCGAATTGTTCAGCCTGGTAAAGGAAAGTCTTTGGGATGACCTAATTGTGGCCTTCCAGTACTTGAAGGAAGCTGACAAGAAAGATGGAGAGAGATGATATACAAGGGCCTGGAGTGACAGGACAAGGGAATGGCTTCACACTGATAGAGAGCAGAGTTAGATGGGATATTAGGAAAAAATTCTTCCCTGTGAGGGTGGTGAGGCCCTGCCACAGGTCTCCCAGAAAAGCTGTGGCTGCCCTATCCCTGGAAGTGCTCAAGGCCAAGTTGGATGAGGCTTGGAGCAACCTGGGGCAGTGGAAGGTGTCCCTGCCCACATCAGAGTGTTGGAACAAGATGAGCTTCCAACCCAAAGCATCCTGAGATTCTGTGATTCATCTGAACTGGGGTCAGTTGGGCTCTGAGACTGCTATTCCAAGCTCAGTAGTCAGTCATGGCACAAAAAATCCTGCTTGAATCTGCCTGTCCGGAGAAGGGGAGCCATTCCTGAGCCACGAGGCTTTCCTGAGCTGTTCCGCCTGGCTGGAGCGCCTGCGGAGCTGCGCCCACCGCCAGGATCCAGCTGCGCTCTGACAGGCAGCGCCTGACAGGGGGTGCCTGTGTCATTGTATGCCTCGAGGAGTGGATCTAAAAGCGGATGCTTTTCAGTACAAGAATGTCTATTCCAGATCACAAGTCTGCAATTAAAATGAAAAATTCAAACTCATTTTACTTAGACAAGAGATATGAGGGACGCAGTGCATTAAGATGTGTTCCAAACTCTCAAATCTCATTATCACTGAAGTGAGGTCTCACTGCAAATCCCAGTGTGCAGAGGGCAAAATGTTCCCTAGGTTTAAGATAATGTTCTGCCCCTCTCCAAGGAGGAGATGTGGCCCTTTCAGGAATGCTGCTTGCTCAATATTTAAGCTCAGTCTGTGCGACACATGAGGTACCTTAGCATTCATTATCCTGTTTGTGCCAGCATCTCTGCCGAGTCCCTGGTGCACTGGGGAGAACCATTTTCCTGCTACAGCAGCAGCACTAAGGTGTGCTGTGGCAATTACAGGGGAATATAAATTTCCAGCTCTCCTGAAATCACAGCACTCCTATTAAAGCAGCCCACTGGCTATGTGCTAAATTTGCCCAGACAGCGACAGGGCCAGACAATGATGGCCTGTGGAGATCCTCCGGAATAGGCCGTGTGCTGCTGGGTTGGCTGTGGATGAAATGCACTCCTCTGTCACCGTCTCTCCGGCTCAGAGCAGTTCCAAGAGAAAAAAAAAATAAAAAAGCAAAAGGAGCAGAACAAGCGGCAGCAGCACAATAGGCTTTCTTTGAAGCAATTCTTCCAGGTATGTGTGCACTTGCTCCCTGGATCTGCAAGTATTTGTCAAATAAATTCAATTAATTTTCTTGAACAACCATTACTGCTTTTCATTGGAATCTCTCCCATCCAGCTCACCCATGACATTTTAAGTTCCAGTTCCCCATAGCCACAATAGCCAGGAGAAGCGGAGCCGCAGTGTCCCAGGGGGCTGCTGGTCACCCAGCTGGGAACAGGAGGGGACAGTTCTGCCATTTCCGCTCTGCAGAGCCCTCACTCCATGAGCAAGGAAAGCTCTGAGCGGGATCGTCGGCTTCAGGCGGGATTTGCATAGACAGAAGAAAAACAGATGACAACAGAGGAAATTTGGAGGTCTGAATGGCAGGCACAGACACCTGGAGACCTGGAGAATCCTTGCCGTGGAGCAGAACGGAGCAGAGGTGATGTCCATAGCTGTCCTGGCTGGGGGGGGTCCGTCCCCTCCTCCCCATCTCCGTGTGGCTGCACATCCCTGAGCTCAGACGAGACCCCCGTCTCACAGGGAATGTCAGAGAGCCCCGGCAGCAGCCGGCGTGGCTGAGGGCAGCAGAGCACAGAGCAGCAACTTGGAAATCGTCTCTGCCTGTCTCAAAGCCGCCTGTGTGCCGTGAGCGCGGCTCCACGCGGGAGCCAGACAGCCGGGATCAGACAGGCACCGCACCGCCAGGCTGGTGCTTGTCAGCTCCCGGCGAGGGATGCGGAGGAGCCCACGCCGCCCGCCTCCGCTCCCGCTGGAGAATCCTCTCCGCGGCTGCAACCGTGCAAGGGCTCGTCTGAGGGACGCTCACCCTCCTCCACCTCCCCTGTCCCTGTCCTGACGGGAGGGAGGGTGGAAGCCCTCGCAGAATGGCTGTGCTCACAACACGCCTGTTCCCACATCTTCCTCCTGAGCCCTTTGCTTCTGAGAAGATTTTTTCCTCCGAGTTTCTCATCTCCTTCCAAAACATGACACATCCCTTAAACTGACTTGAATGTAAACGATGCAAATGCAGGGAGAAGGTAATTAGTCTCTGGAGGCTACAACTGGGTTTTAAGCAACGAAATCATTGGGGATGGGTACTATTTCACTCACTGAGAAAGGAAGAAATCCCTCAAGAGTTGGTTTGGGGAGGGGCGGGCTTGCAGCCCATCGCTGCTGAAAGCTGCCACCCTTCTCTTTCAAGAACTGCCTTGGATTTAACCTGCCTTTAAGGCTTCACTCCCCAAATCGGGACAGGAGGAGGCTCAGGCAGCAGCCCCCAGTGACACACGCTGTTCCCATCTCCATCTGCTCAGCTCATGCAAACACACCACCCCTAAAAACCCCCAAATGCTCATCCCCTGTGCCCTGACGTTCACCCTGTGGGTTCTGCCTCCCTGCAGCACCAGCTTGCCAAAACACACTCCTACTCCGGGCCGTGGAGGCCTGAAAGTCATTCCTACCCTGGCCCAGGAGCTGCAGCTGTGAGCGACTGGCTGGGCTCATATGTTCCAAATCACCCTAATGGCACTTCAGAAATGCAAATAAAAGTGAGATTATGATATTTTACGTAAATAAGCAATGTGGCAATCCCAGCCTGGCTTGGCCTGCCAGGCAAATTCACTGGAGAGATATTAACATTGAAATATGTGAGCGTGTTTGCATGGAACATTTATTGTATAACTCTGGGCTCCAATAAAGCCTTGTATAAATTATTCATTTTGGAATCGAGATGAAATGCCAAAACCCACCCACCAAGGGACTGCTTTTATTACTACCAGAGATCTAGTCTTAGTTAGCAGCTAAGCTGTTAACACAGCTCACACGGTAATTCCAAATGTGGAATAACCCGTTGCCTCTGTGTCACCACGTGCCCTGTGCCGGGGGCAGCGGC
This sequence comes from Callaeas wilsoni, assembly GCA_013398955.1. NCBI lineage: Eukaryota > Metazoa > Chordata > Aves > Passeriformes > Callaeidae > Callaeas > Callaeas wilsoni. The sequence continues at coordinate 79,557 of VWPU01018323.1, read as the reverse complement.
CGGGGACCCCCACACCCACACCCGCAGCTTCAGGGGGCAAGGCCGCGTCCTGAACAGCGTAAACTTCTTCCCGCTGTGCTCATCTGGGGAGCCGGGAGGGCAAGGAAGTGTTTGTAGGGGAAACCAGAGCTCGGACAAGAGCCCAGTGTGCTCGGAGCTGCGGGAGCCGCTGGAGCACGGACCCCGCGAGCGGCCGCCGTGGCTGTGCCCACGGGGCACCGCGGGCACCGCGGGCTGTCTCGGGGCAGGAAAGTGTCACTGTCGGGCACACGCAGCGCCAGCACCTCCTGTACCAGGACACAAAATCCCGGGTAGCAGTTGCCATGGCAACTCCTCTTCTTAAACACTGCTGTTAAAGAGTTGCATCGAGGCCTCCTCGAGCATCGCGAGCCCCCTGCGAGCTTCGTCACGGGGGCCACAGTCATGACAGGACCCTGTCCTTGTCCTGATCCTGGTCCTGATCCTGGTTCTGCCCGGCTGCATGGACTTGTGCTGCTCCCTGCCTGGCACACCGTGCCGAGGCATCACCACGGATCGCTGTTCTTTCTGGGGCTGAAGGCTGACATTAAGGAGCCAGTTACCAATTTGCTGTTGAAAATTACTTTTTTTCATCTGAAATACCTGCAGCACCCAAGGTCCTCAGGTGTGGCTGCAATTAGTCTTCCACTCGCCCCTTCCTCCCACCTTACGCCTCCCCCTTTGCAGTTGCCAGGAGGCAAAACAAAGTGATGGATCATGGATGTGAGTTTGGGGGTTGTTGACTTCCCCGTTTTGAATGGGGAGGGCTGCAGGGACGTTTTTTAATCTTCATATAGCCTGCCCAGCCTCACCTCCAGCCCGCTCAAGTGGGTGGCAGGATTCTCCTTCAGTCTCCACAGAGCCACTATTTCCCCCTTCTCTTCCAGCTGGGGCAAAGACTCGATGGTCTTGGAGGTTTTTTCCAAAATAAATTATTCTGTGAGCCTGTGATTCTGCACTGACCGTGCTGATAGCACTGGACATCCCAGCCAGGGAGCCAGAAACCCATGAGTGCCATTGCAGTCCCAAGACACCCAGCCCTGCTGGCACATGACATTCCGGGAGCACATCTGGGAATGGCAGCAGCAGCAGCAGTGTTCTGTTCCAGCAGCAGCAGCCCAGCACTCGCACGATCCCAGACATCCGTAGTCCCAGGCATCCCATGCAGCTGCAATAAGTTCTCCTTCCCTAATGTAACTTTTTTATATCAGCAGCTGTCTCAGCCTCCAGCAGGGTTTTATGGATCATAAGAAAGGCTAAGTGGAAGTTTTTCTTTTTTTACATTTTTCTGGAAGCAGATCAAACACTCCAAATGGAATGGCGTGGTGTGGTCTGGAGCAGGGAGCAGTGACAGGTGGAGGGGAGCTGCTGGTTCCTCGGGAAGGGACAGGTGTCCCACGGCTGACCCGTGGCCCTGCACTACCCTGCAATGGCACCACTTTTGGCCCCAGAGCAGGAATGGGAGATGGGAGCCACAGAAGGGCAACAGTGACACGGTGATCTTGTGCACCAGCCTGCTCCTGGCTTGTTTTGGCTGCAGGGTGGGAAATACTCTCACTGCAGGGAATGCTAATAAGGGGTTTTGTGTGCGAGAGAGAAATAGAGGTGAAACCACCTATCACAACTGTGAATAATGGAATTAGGAGAGTAATAATTACCCGTGCATGATATTCCGGGCAGAACAATCATCGCAAGTGCCGTATCACTGACTGTCTGGGTCTCCACAGACATCTCCCACCCCTGGCTTTGTATCACACTGCACGGCTCCGGGCAGCTCTGATGCTCCACCACAGCTGCCAGCCCTGGGACAGAGCTGTCCAGACCAGGGGAGGCCTGGGAGAGCATTTTCTTGCTTGGGGAAGCAGACAAGTGATTTCTTTCCCTCATAACCCCATGTTCAGAAGGTGAAGACAAACACACCCTCGTCTGCAGTTGGACCTCAGTGGTGGAAGACTCTATGGATGGGTTAGGAAATATGCCCTGGGAATGCAGACCAGGCATTGGGACTTTAAACAAAACTTCATTCTGGAAAAGACTGGAAAATGCATCTTGGGCTTCAGAGGCCAAGTTGTGACATGTCATTTTGTGCAGGAGGGATGATACAGTTCCAGATTGTGACATCTTTAGCGGGGATTTTATCTCCTCGCCCACAGCGGTGTGATTTGGGAGGCTCCGTGTTTTGGCACGGAGATGATCAAGTGGCTCTGAGGACCTGGAGCCAGCGGTGTCACAGTCTCTTCACTGAGTTGGTGTTTAAAGCCTGTGCTGGAACACTCGTTGCACAAGTTCCCCAGGCTGCCTCTGCTCAGTGTCAGCTGGTGCTTGCAGGGAGGGGCCGGCCAGATTTTGGCTGCCAACAGGGCTGGGGCTGCTGCCCATCTCCCTGGATGTGCAGGGAAGTGAAATGGGATCAGGACCTGCCCTTCCTCTGCGAGACGAGCGAGCATCCCTTTTGTGCGGGTGCAGGGGGCTGAGCTGTGCCCCCCAGTTTGTGGAGTGCATCCATCTGATCTTAGTCAGGGGCTCATTGCACGGCTCGGCGCTACGTGGAGGAGTTTGCCGTGGCTTCCCAGCTGGATCAGGCCTGGCAAGCGCAGTTCAGAGGGGCCACATGCCAGGCCCCTTCCCACCTGCCCCTCTCACAGGAGGAGAGTCTCATCCTGTGCCGGCATCTTCCCGCGCGGCATCGCGTGGCACACAGAGGAGATTCACCCTGCAGAAATCCAAACAACGAGGGAAAGTGTTAATAAACATATATTTTTTACAGTCCATTATCTTACCCTTGCCAGCTTTTAGCCTTTTATTGCACCAAGCCATTAAATACCCTCCATGAGGGCAACATGCCATTTGCGTAATACAGCGTAATGGGACCATTAATGCCTCCCCTCCCCAGCACAGCAGTGCTCCAGGAGAGGCATTAATATCCACATTCACAAAACCAATCCCTTAGTTCCAGGTTATTTGCCCTTAATGCAATGATATTGCCGAAATCTCCCCTAAAATTAGCCCAGGTGATTTTAACAAACCCAATAAAGCGTATTAATTAATAATCCCCGTGTTGAATACATGAATACAAACGGGTCATTCTGGCTGTCTATGAGCTCTTTCAGGAGCAGAAGGGCTTGTGATTTCTTGACGACGGTCACCAGAGGACAGGAATAATTTGCAGCCGAGTGGCTCAATGGAGTCACAGCTGACTTGCCCTGAGAGCAGGGCCCCATTTGTTGCTGTGAGACTGGCGCCGCAATCCGTGTTCACTGGTATTTCCATTTACTGCCCTTCCGTGGTCTATTTTTGAAAAATAATTAAACAGCATTTCCAGTTCAATACTGTTTGGCTCTATTAGTGGTACAATCTAAGGGGCAGAATTAAAATAACAAAGGGAAGCAGTACTGTCTCCTGACGCCTGCAGCCCCTCTCCAGGATGCAGCCCCATCCCAGGGCTCCCTGCTGTCCCTGTCCCTGCCGAGGCCAGGGGATGGGGATGGGGATGGGGATGGGGATGGGGATGGGGATGGGGATGGGCTGCCCGTGGAGCAGAGCCCGGCTCTGCCAGCTCAGCCCCCGGCTCCCCTCCGCGCTCTCCGGAGTGTCCTTGCTCCCCAGCCCACAGCTCCACTTGGAGCACACAGCTGAGCCATCTCTGCTCTTTTCCTGCTTCTGACGTAGTGGCTGAGGCTGCTGGCAGAGTTTGCCAGCCGAGAAGAACGTGAGAAACAGCGTGCTGTGATTATTATCCAACCCCTTCTGAAAGCCTTGTCATTAGCAGGGTGACACAGGGACAGCCACTGAGGTGCTCTGGGCTGTGGGCATGCAGCAAGCAGGGAGGATCATCCAGGGCCAAAAACAGCTTGGGGAAACCCTGTTTTGAGCATGTCTGGCTCTGGAAGTAGCCCAGAGCACAGTGCAGTGTGGGGCTGGAAGCAGAGTGGAGTGACCCAGACAACGTCCCTGAGAGCAGCGGGAGAAGCCACCAGTGCCAGGCCTGGACACGCCAGCTCCAGCAGTGTGACCACAGCGCTAACTCACAGTTATAAATGTTTGGATGCTGCTGAGATATGTATCGACAGCAGCAATTAATCCCCTGCTTTGTTTGCTGACCTGCTGCATAGGAAGGGTCACACTCAATTCAGCTACTGAAATATGCCGTTATTGTTGGAGGCAGCGACTTCCCTTCATGTCTCTTGCCAGTTTTAGATTTCATTCTTCTAAATCCTGGCACTGAAAAGCACCACCCCAGGCAGCACTGGAGGCTCTCGCTGGTGGAGACGGGAGCGCCGGCGAGGAGCTCCCAGGGGATGTGTTCAGGACAGCCGGGGGAGCTGGCACTGCTTCCCCGCCAGCCCCGCGCCCGCAGCGCCCGTGTGCCAGTGAGAATCAACATTTCGTGGGCTTTACCCTCCTCCACCTTCTCCTCCTCCTTTTCCTCCTCCTCCTGTCCCTTCTCCTCCTCCTCCTCCTCCTCCACATAGCCCCAGCTCCTGCTGAAGCAGCTTTGGGAAGGCTGTGGCGTGGACATGCCTGCCAGCGGGTAGGGCCCCCACCCCAGCAAGGGGACTTGGCCTCATCCTCACGGCTTTCCCTGCCTGCGCATGCAATCCAAGGAGAAATGAGTGCTGAAGTCACCGCCTGGTCACGCCACCCGCTTGGCTGCTGCCCTCAAGGTGCCAAAAGTGTCTTGGGAGCACAAACCCACTGTGTGTGACTGGTCCCAGCTCTGTTCTGGCTTTTCCTTCCAGCACTGTCCTTATGCATTTTCTGTTAGGAATTGATTCCTACTCTCCTTTCAGAAAAAGATCAAACAAGCCCTTATGTCTCCCTTGGCTGCTTCCTTTGCGGATTTTTAAGTCGTTACCCTGGGTTTGAAGTTGGATTAAAAGGGAAGCGAGGAGCCCTGGTGTGGGGAGCTCAGGCTGGACCCATTGTGGGTTGGAAGCACGAGATCCCAGAGACCCAGACTCGCTTGGCACCAGCACCTCCTGCCCCACAAAGGATCCTCCTGCCTGCTCAGCCCATTCTGCGGCTGCAGGGGAAATCGGAGCCCTGTGGCCACCACTCTCTGCCCTCATATTTTATTTTTTCTGAGCAGGACTCAGTCATTGGCACCTTTCACTGCCTGCCCAACACCCCAGTGCAGCCATCCTCAAAAAGAGCCATCCAGGAGCGCAGCCGAGTCCACAGCCGTCTGCAGCTTGGGAACCATCTGCCTCCCGACCGCACGGCAGCAAGAGCTTTACGTTAGATAACACCCGTGTGTTAAACCTTCATCCCTCACCGGCTGCTGATGCTTAAACAGCAAAGCTGAAGCACGCTGGAATTTACAGGATTATTATGTACATGTCGTCATCTCGAACAATGGACATGAATTTGTGACAGACGATGTGGGGACGAGCTCAGAGCAGGAATTGTCTCCCCGGAGACAATGCCCTTGATGGATAATAGCGGAGCCACCTCCGAACAATTGGGGGCTGATTTTTATTTTGGCTTGAACTCCGCTTTCTCAGCGCAGGTGTCCAATTTGTCCCTGCCTGTATAAATCCCACCAGTTAAATGACTCAGCTGTTGGCACAAATCAACTCAGGAGATGTTTCCCTGGCTGGGTTTGTACCTCAGGAAGGCAGAAATACCATGCCCATAAAAAAACAGTCGGCTCTGGTATCCTCATGCCCTAAAGGAGATTTACTGGGATGAGTGAGGTTAAAGGAGTCGTGGGTTTCTGACCCACTGGCTCGGGCTTCCCAATGCTCCAGAGATCCACCTGATGCCCAAACCCTGCCCCAGGTGCTGGCACAGGCAGCAGTGGGGATTTATGGCTGAGGCTGGCAGTGGGTTAAGCACCATAATCTGAGCGAGCGTTTCTGTAACCTTCTGACAAGGGTAATAAACCAGAATGAGATGCGCATTGTTCCCAGGAATTTATCAAGATGAGATTGTCTTTCCCCTTTGGGAAAGGTCACAGTGTGCCTCATTTTATGGAGAACAAAAGACCAAGGGCGGCTGCCCTGGGGTGCGAGTGAGAGTTTGTTTGGAAAACCTTTAGGTGAAAGGGAGTTCATTGTAAAATGATGGAGAGCAAGGCCGGGCCTCTCAGCCTCACAGTGAGCCTGCTCCCATCCCATTTTACCTTGGCAGCCTCATGAATCCCGTGGTTTTCCACACAGAGCAGGCAGGGATCGCCCTCCTTGGGGCAGGGCTGTTCTGTGCAGGTTGGTGTGGGCAAAGCAAGGTAAGGCTCGCCCTTTGCAGAGAAAATCTCTGTAGTGGGGTTCTTGTGTGTTGTGCTGCTCTCATAGAAGCTGTGATCAGCACCTGCTGCCCAGCCATGTGCCAGTCAGCGCCCAAAGGTGGGAAAACTGAGAAAACTTGAAACTTCAGAGCACCCAAAGGGAATTCTTTTTCTTCTTTTTTTTTTTTTTCTTTTTTTTTCCTTTTTTTTCTTTTATTTCTTCTTTTTTTTTTTTTTTGATTTCTAGAGCAAGTTAACACGTGGTTGTTCCCTTGTTGCTCCCCCTGGCCAGCCTGAGGTTCCCAGGTCCCCTCAGACTCCCAAATTCCCAAGCTGCCTTTCCCCTTTTCCCTCCCTCCACAAGCCGCTGAAGCCCCATGTGCCTCAGCAGTTCAATCAGAAACCACAGCAGCCTTGAGCTGTGGGTCCTTGCAGAGATTCTGATCGTTTCTCATTGTTTGAGGCTGAGAAGTAGAGCCTGGATTGTATAAAGTAATTAAATAAAGCCGTCGGTCCTCCCTCTGAAGTGGCTGTGCCAGCAGTTTCATTATGGTTTGTTCTCTTTGGAATGTGACCTGGACAGCTCTTACACCACCCTAAGGTTTCACTTCAAGGATCTTAAAAGGAAATCAATTATTTTTGGAAATATAAATATTTTATGAAGCTGCTTCTTTTTGTAATGATGGAATAAAGAAAAATACGGCCACTTGGCTCTTCAGTGACAGGCAGGAAATGCAGCAATCCTACCTCGGAGCCTGCAGTACCTGAGTCACCTGCTGCAGGCATCTTAGCAAGGAGTGTGCAATGGAATATCCTCTGTCAAATTATACATCTCAGAGCTGCCCGAGTGATCAGACTCTGGTTGAAGTCCTCCATGCCCTGGCTCTGCCAGGGGAGAGTCAGCAGCTCCGTCCTGCCTCAGCGGTCCCAGTGCATGGGCAGGTGATGGCAGTGGCACAAGTGGCCAAAGCAGCACTGGGGACCTCCTTGCTGGTGGGTGATGGTGTGCTCCAGGGAGGGGATGTGTGTCCCCTCAGCTCCAGACAGACTTTCTGTACCCCAGATGGAGTGAAGGGCTGTGGGGATTCAAGTGGCAGTGGTGCCTCCAGTGCCTGGTGGGAGCCTACAGGAAAGATGGAGAGATAGAATTTACAGGAGCCTGGAGCCACAGGACAAGGGGGAACGGCTTCAGACTGAAGGAGGGGAAGAAATGGAAGAAATTCTTCCCTGTGAGGGTGCTGAGGCCCTGGCACAGGGTGCCCAGAGAAGCTGTGGCTGCCCCATCCCTGGAAGTGTCCAAGGCCAGGTTGGACGGGGCTTGGAGCAGCCTGGTTGAGTGGAAGGTGTCCCTGCGCGTGTCAGGGGGGTGGATGATCTTTAAGGTCCCTTCCAACCCAAACCATTCTGTGATCTCATTATTCTATCAAAGGGCAGATGCAGGGATGCTTCAAGGGTGCCATCAGAGCTGCATGTGCGCTTGAACTTCCAACCGCCGGGGACTCAGCCCTTGGGCGGGCTCCACGTGGGAGAGAGCACCCAGCCCTGCTCCCTCCCTCAACCTGGGACCCCAGTGCGGCTGGAAAATGCAGGCATTTAAATCTTGAAATTGTTATTGTTTCTATCAAAGGAGTGAATTCCCAGCCGATTCGGGTTGCTCTTACATAATTTAGGCCAATCAGCGCTTCCTCACGCAACATGCGCTTAACTTCGACGAGCCCTAAGGCAGTGCATTTATATTCTGTTCTGCTGCTGTGAAATGAATGGTGTGACGGTGACAAGAGGAAGAGGGAGCTTTAAAGAGAGAGAAGAAGCCAAAGAGAAAGAAAGATAGTTGAAAGAAACAGAAAGACAGGGAGAGGAGAAGATACAGAACAGCAAAGTGGTTTATAATGGAAGGACTGTAATTTATTTTGACACTAATCATGTATTATTCATTCAGAACAAAAATAAACCTTATTAACCAGGAAAAACAGATCTCCCATCTCCAGCCCACGTTGTGACGAGCGAGTCGCGGCGGTGAGGATCCTGACAGCCGCCTGGCTCCGTGCCGCGTCCTGTGCCACGCGTGCCGGTCCTCGGCAGCAGCGCAGCGCCCGCGGCTGCATCGCGAGGAGCTGCTGCCCTCAGTCCCAGGAGGAGAGACGGCTTTGGCTGCCAGGGAGGCCACAAAATGCGCTCGTATTGTTTCCATCGCCAGACGCTGTCCCTCGTCTCCGAGGCGCTTGACATCCTTTCCAGGCTATAAATAGCCGGGTCGCCGCGCGGCACAGCGGCGATGGGCCCGGCGGTGGCAGCGCTCCGGAGCCCGGAGGAAAATGAGTTTGTCCCCGTGAGTCTGTGGCTCGGCACAAGGGCACGGTCACGGCCGGTGGGAACGCTGAGCTGGCCACGCTTCGGGCAGAGGGTGCCGAGGAGCTGGGACTCGTCACCACCGCGCATTGGCATCTGCTGCCAGCGCCAACACAGCCCGTCCCACACCGACCAGGAGCTGTCCTCTGCGTCTCAGATTTCTCTCTCTTCCCCACCCCATTCTACCCGTCACTGACCATGCTCTCTGCTCCCTTCCATCCCTGTTCACAGCACAACAAACGCATCTCATCCTCTCCCAGGCTCAAACCAACCTGCCCAGGCTGCTGGCAAGATTTAGGAAGGATTTTTAAAGCGTTATTACTGACTTATGAGGCTTTAAATAATATTGGACTCTGCATATCATTCAAATCTACTGTCTTTTAACACCCCCGACTGGGTTTTAGGGGCTGAGCCTGGAGATGGATGGGGCTGTCCTCGCTGTCGCTCAGCCATGGGTGCTTTGCCACCTCAGCGTTTGTGTTTCTGGGGTTTTAAGCCAGTCTTAATTCACACTTTGGAGCTTCTCTTTTAACATGAAAAGCAAACACGTTTCAGCAGCACTTCCCTTTGCTGGCGTAAGAAGTGTCCTGGGCAGGGGAAGGGAGTGGCACACCACGCCCAAGCATCCTGAGGTGCTGTCAGCACCCAGGGAATGTCGAGCCCCTCTGGGCTGGGTGGGCTTTATGCACCTGGTTCCCCCCTCTACAAGAGTGGTGGGTCTGGGAATGACCCTCAAAGTGAGATTTTTAAGGAATGGAACAGGAATTTTGCCTGGTGGTGACACGCTGAGGTCAGCCCTTCCCTGGTGTCACCGGCGTCCTGCCCATGCAGTGCCCATCCCAGCTCCTCTCCTGATGCTGTGGCTGGGGTTTGTGCTCACCCCTTATCTCCACACACTCTGGATCACCAGCTGAGTTTATTTACTTATTATAACGCAGAAAAAATTAGAAGGGGCTCCCCGCGACCCCTTAACAGGAGTGAGGGTGCCAGGAGCTGTTGGAGCTGAGGCTGGAGCAAGCAGGAAGCCACAGGACAATGTGGTTTGGGAAGCAGCAAATTATAAACTGGGGTATTCAGTCTCTAGAAAGCTCAAGGGTTTAATTCTCTAGCCAGGCCTTCAGGGAAAAGAATTAGAACAATAATTATCAATTTGTTCTTTGTGTCCAAGGGCAAATTCAGCACTTAGAGGACAGAGTTGTTGCTGGCTTCTTTTTCCCCGCTCTTTGTAATCCTGATTAGCAGAATGTACTTTAGTCTTTGAAATGAATGATTCCACCTCTCTGGCCAGCGGCTACTTCCTTGGAAAACATCCTCCATCTGAGAAGCCTTGGGCCGTGCTCTGGCTTTGTCTGGGTGAGCTGGCAAAGGTGCCCAGGGGGTGCCCCCAGATTCCCCCTCCTGCATCTGGAAAAGCAGCGGAGCCTGCTATCACCTGACACTTGCCAGCAATGGATGGTGCTGTCCGTGGGGTTTTAGTGACAGGAGGGTGCAGGGTGGCAGAGCAGGGAAGCCCCCAGGCGCCCACCCATCCGCCCACTCAGCCCTGCCTGCCCCTAAAACCCACCTTTCTCTGTGGGGTTCCCATCACAGCCTGTTCCCTGCACTCCCTCCCATTATTGATTCCATTCCCTGAAAACAGCCCCCATCATAAGCCACATCGACAATAATGAGGCATTTTATGGTGATCTATAGGAATTTCCAGAAACCACATTCTTTATTTATTCAGCGGTGTAATGGTAATTCAATATTGTAGCGAGGCGAATTAAAGGGTTTTTTTACTCCTGGGCTGGAAGATGTGACTTTCCAAAACAGAATTGCTCCCGAGCAGAGGGGTGAGAGGAACTGTGGCCATCCTGGCTTTAATTTACAGATAATGGACATTTTTTACAGTCATTATTTGAATGCATCAGTTCCCGCTTGACCTGTCTGAACAATTCTTGACAGGTCTTGAACCTCGTTCATAAAGGGAGCTTATCCTTCAGCTCGAGGAGATGATGAAGCATTAACAAGAAATATAAAATGTAATTTGGCCTCTTCACGACCAGAATAATTCCTGGTCAGAGCTGAGTGTGCAGGCAGGAGCACGGCAGGGAGCCACTCTGCCCAGCATGGGGACATTGCCGGTGCCACCCAACCTGGCCCCTCCAGCCTTGAGCTGGTGGGAGAAGCAGAGCTGTGTGCAGGCGAGCAAGGGCTCTGCTTGTTTCTTCCTTTTGGGTTGTTTTCAGAAGTACAGGAAGGAGGATGATGCCAAAGCCAGCACGGAAAGGCTCCTGGAATGAGCTACACGATTAAAAATGCCCGATGTAATTCAGATTGATAACTGCATTAAAGTCGCGGGGTTTCCTTTCCGTAATTGAGTCACACCTACAGCATTGAAGGGAAAATTATGTTAATCACCACCAGCTCTGGGTGATGGATGCAAACTCCTGGTGTCAATGCCAGTGCTTGGGGACATTAATTAGGGATCCTGATTTCTGCTCCTGTTCTCCTCCCCATCCAGTTCTGAGTGCCAGGGGAGAACTCAGGCTCTGGCTCTGCCCTTAGTGGGCCCCTGACTGCTCCTTGCTGCCCTTGTCCCTGTGAGCATCCCCAGCACTGCCAGCCCTTTCTCCCTGTCCTTTCCTGAGATATTCCATTCCTTGCTGGATCTGCGGGCACCTTCCACACTGGCGAGTCCGTGGCACCGTGCAGAGGTCCAGCCTTGATGCAAAAATAGCACCAGGACCAGAACCTGCAGCCAAAGGGGACACGGTTCAGCCCTTCCACTGGGAACTGGGTGAGAAGCTGGAGCCAGAGCTGAAGGATTCTCCCAAGGAGACATTCCTGAAGGATTCTCCCAAGGAGACATTCCTGAAGGATTCTCCCAAGAAGCCGCAGCAGCATGACGCAGTTTTCCCTCTCCCCCATGTGATGCCTGGATATACAGTGTGGACACGCACAAACACACAGCGTCCCCCGGCCAGGGAACACAGCCCTGGTGCTCTTTTATTTTGACATCAGATAACCTTGATAAATTCTCTTATTAAATTTAATATCTTTGATCGATCACGGTAAAACTTGAGGAGATGAATTATTAAAATGAAGAATTGCTTTCTAGGGTTTATGGTTATTGTGCTACCTAAATTAAACATGTAGGTGCTGTTATTTAAAAGAAAAATACTCCCCTGTCCCTAAAGCCACGTGTATCACCTCAGCTTGGCCAGAGATCTCCGATAAGCAGAAGCCACCTCACCTTCCTTGCACACACTAATTACACAGTGCCCTGTTTTCCTGAGCCATGCACAGGAGCATCACCTGTGCAACGGTGACACCAGCTCACGATGTTCTGAACCACCCCCCATTGAACCCCCAGAGCTGAGGACATCACCCCTTTGACTGCTGCAGCTGCTCAGACCCAAGAGCTGTGTGATCCCGAAGGCTGCTGGATGTTCCCACTCCGGGGATGAGCACACAGCCACCATCTCTGTTCTTACCCATCTCAGGGCTCCCGAGACACATCCTGAAGGAATTTGCCTGTTTCTGGAGGTGGTCCATGCTCACCAGGCTGCTCCATGAATGGTAAAACATTGATGCTTGAGCAACCTTCCTTTCTGGGGGTGCTGAGCCCTGGCAAGGTCTGTGCATGCCGGAGGAAGGACAAGGAAGCCTGCTCGCAGTCCAAGATCCTCAACTCCCTTGCCCACATTCCCCAGATAATCCCTCCTCCTGCCCATAACCAAGGGCCATTTTTCAGAGCTGGTCTCTGTTCACTGACTGCTCCAGTCTCCAGCTCCCGCTGTCCCTGCGTGGCTGGACAAGGTGTCATTACAGTGATTGAAACTCAGCTCAATCTCCTGCAGGGGCTGTCTGTGCTCTGCGCCGCCGTAACGCTCACGCTTCCATTTCCCAGCTAAGTGCCTCCGTCTTTTCTTGGCTGTTATTCTCATTTGATAACATTCTATATTTTTAAAGCCTAATTGTACAGGATGTAATGAAAGCGGTGAACACGTCAACGCCAAAGAGGCAGGAACGGGGGATGGGATTTGGATGGGAAGGTGCCCTGTGGCACCATCAGGAGGTGACAGCACCTGCATGGCCAAGGGAAGCATTGGTCTCACAGGATCACAACTTAAAACTTAACAGCTGAGCACCTGCAGAAAGGTTCAGGGCAGAGAAAGGAACTCCTCCACCCAGGAGACCTTGAAATGAGTCTGGACTTATTTCAGTGCCTGGAAATCCAGCTCAAAAAGTTTTGGGATTTTTTTGTGTTTGACATAGAGTGACATATATTTTGGGGTCAGCAAGGAAAAAACCAGTGGGGGATCTGATGGGAGTGGTGTGCAGCTGGCTCTGGTGGGTGAATGCCAGCCCCGGTCTCCTCCTTTACCTGCAGCTGCAGTGAGCAAGTGACTTTGGCCATCACCAGTGACCTCCCAAATGTGTCTCTGCTGCACCTCACCAGCAGTGCTGAGGCTGCTGGGACACCCAGCCAGGCTTGGAGCCCATGGAAACATCAGGAGATGGGGCAAGACCAGCGTGCCCCACAGCTCACCTCCGCCCGTGTCCATCCATCTGTCCACCCACCCATCTGACACCTGCACAACCTCCCTCCTGAACTCAGGGAGATTTGAAGATCCAGATTCTTAGCCTTGAAAGCTGACAGCTTTATATGTTTGGTTTTTTTCCCTCAAGATTGCAGGGAAAAACAATTAGAAGGGATAAAATCAAATGTTTTTTAAAAGAATGGGTTATTAGGCACATGCAGCGCTGCCTTGTCAGGATGAGCTGCAAGGGACCAGCGGGGTTCGGGGTGGATTATGCGTTTAGAGGGATAAAGAGCAAATCCAAAGCTACAGTTCTGCCTGAGGGAAAACCTACAAGGGTATCGGTATGTGAGGGAAGAAGCCGAGGTCCAGGCAGGAATTCATAATTACCTGCTGCCTCCTTCCCTGAAACTTTGCTGCGCCATCAGTTACGGGTTATTTTGGGAGAGAAGACACTGAGATGACGGGCACGCTCCTGCCTCGGCCACACAGCAGAGAGGCCAGGCAGGCAGATCTCAAAGTGGGAGAGCTGTTCCCAGCATCTTTTCAGCTCAGGAAACGTGGGCAGTGTCGTGAGGAGTAATGACCAGCCCAGCTGCCAGAGCAGGCGTGCAGCAAGCCACCGTGTTTCGGGTGACTTAATCAAGGTGAACTAGCACATTTCTCACCCACCACAAATGTTCTCTGTATCCTTAAAACCAGCTTTAACCACCAGGCTGCAGATATTTGTCTCCCACTGCTTCCTTTGTGTTGGTTCTTTCCACGACAGCGTGTCAGTGCCCCTGCTTGCAGCTCCTCAGCAGTGATGGACGAGCGAGCCTCCGGCAGCCGGCAGAGCTGCCGAGACAGACGGGCTCAGCACGGGCTTCCCGGTTCACCGGCCTCGCTGGAGCTCTGCCGGACACAGGAGCTGGACTTTCACAGGCGTATTTTGGTTAGGGCCAGCAGGGCATCCAGCTGTGCTGCACAGCTGACAAGGGCAGGGCTGCAGATGAGAGCAGCCACCAGCAGCAGCAGCTCCTCCCCTGGGCTGTGACAGTCCAGGAGAAGCTCTTGTCCTCCTGGTGTGAGACCTCCCAGATGTGACACTTGGGCGACAGCATGGAGGCAGCCACAGCCGTGGTCAGGATCCCCCTCCAGAGTGCCCAGGTGGGGTCTGGGATGCTGGGAGACGGGCAGGGCAGGGCAGGGCAGGAGAGTCCCAGTCCTTGCAAAGGTCTGCCACGTGCTCCGTGGGTGGCTTTGGACAGATATCCCAGGTCCCCAAACCTCAGGTCACCTCCCAGCAGGTGGGATGGGACCGTCCAGGCACCAGGAAATATTACTCTTATATTGACTCCTCCATTCCTTTGGCACCTGGAATTAATTCTGTATTTGTTTGGACCGCAGTGGGTTTAACCTACAGGAAGAGCCAGCCCTTGCCAACCCCCAGCAGTTTAATAGCTAAAGCGTTTGATTAAAAAATTTAATAGCCCTGGAATGATGGAACAGCTTCTGTCCACAATGTATTAAGCTTCTGGCATTCAGATTTATACGCAGTGTAAACTCCCTTTATATGAAAACATTTGTTTCCTTTCCCACATCCACAGCAGAGCTGCCCCTTCTCCTGCTTCATTTCCAGCCTCTTGTTTAATTGCAGAGTTTTGGGAAGCTGCCACATATGGGGAGGCGGATTCCAGCGGCCGTGATTCGGAGGAGCAGAAGGAAACGCCAGTGCTGGCAGCTGCAGCCAGCCCAGTTGGTGCCTGTGTCCGTGTGTGCTCCAAAGAACCCCGAAATGAGCAGCTTTCCAGTGGAGAAGCCACCGCGGAGTCTTGTGCCTTCATTAATTTCTTGTTGTGGCCAGTTTAGTGCTTGTGTTCAGGCTGGGCTGACGACAGTACTGGTGGCCTCTGCCATCCTGGTGAGTTACACATCCGTACCCCTCTCTCAGGAGCACTTTGTAGGAGCCCAGATAAACTCTTGCCACCATCAGACCCCATAAATCCTCATTACCATTTGCTCCAACCGATCTGTCCGATGTTTCTCCTCTCCCCAAGAGCTCCCAAAGCCACCATAACTCTTCTCCAGGTCAAGTAGTTCATGGCAGACAGATACATCCAATTTACATTTGCTGCCTCAGCCTCATGTTTTTAGGCAAACCTTGTCCCTTCACCCTAAAGGAGCAGCTCGGGCTGGGCAGGCAAAGCCCAAGTGCCAGGGCCACGTCTCTGGGACAGGCAAAACCCAGCCAGGCTCAGCTGGGACAGACCCAAGGGCAAGAGGGAGGGGACAGTTCAGGGAATCAACGCTGGCTCCTTCTCCCAGGAAGGACATTTTTGTTAACCAGCATCTCTCAGCACCGAGCCCACAACCAGGAGGGCACCAGCAGAGCCTCCTCCGCTCATCTTCTGGAGAAACTGGCATTTAATTTCCCATCACTCCTAATCCTCTTACTCCCGTGGACTTTGCGAGGGTGGATTTTGAGCTGTTCCGAGCTATATCATAATGTCAGGCAGATCCACAGGCTTTAGGCTCTGCTGAAGGGCTTAATAGAGATTTTTGTCACCCTGGAGAAGCTTGGGAGAAAGGAAAATTTCCCCCCACAAGTGCAGCCAGTGGGGTTTGGGGGGCTGATGGTGGCTGGGGGTGGGGGAGCACAGAGGAGCCCAGCTTGGGACGTGGAACTATAAATATCCAGCCCATGTACAGGCTCTACAGTGAAAGGAAATTGCCGATTATCTTTGGCGACACTTTATTAGTGAAGAACAGTTTGTTCTTACACTCCTCTGCCTGTCTGCCTTTTTTAGATGAGAAACTACATGAAATATGCTGTAAAATACCTAATGTGCCTTTTCGGGGTAATAATTCGAAGTCTGTGTTCATAAATTCACATTTTGCTAAAAAAGGGGGGGAAAAAATAGAAGCAGGAGATTCAGGGTAATTTATAACCCTTGCTCTGTGCTATTGCTCCCCAGCCACCAGGATCCTGCTGCTCGGGGATTTGGATCCTGCACGGAGCCAGCCCTCTGCTTGCAGTCCTTCATTTCGGCTGTTCAGGCTACATTAGGCTTTTCAAAGCCGAAGAACAATTTGGAAAACACATAAAGCCACTTCTGAGAGCTGGAGGGAAGTATCATATCCCTGGGATGGAACAGCACCGATACCTGTTTTGATAGACTGGCCAATTAAGAATTGCCAACAGAGCTGGGAAATTTGCATTGGAATGTCTTTTCCATCGTGATGAATAGGAGTTCCCTACCTACGCTCCACCTGGTGGATGATGTCGTTTCACTTCTAGTGAGGCTCTGTCACTGTGCCTACACTCATGGCATTACTCACTCCACGACAAAGAACACGCTCACTTCTCCCAAGAGAATCAGCCAAGGGGGGCTGCAGCCAGGGCCCCCCAAAAAGGCTGTTTCAGGTCTCCAGTTCTCCGTTCAGGAGATGCCCAGGGCAAAGGCAGCTGCGGCTCTGGGCTCCTCCTTCCCAAGGCAAACAGCGGGACAGCTCTCTGTTTGCTCTCCCTCCTGCTCGCAGGATTGATTATTATCCCTGCAATCATATTCTTAAGGTTAAGAACAAATATATATAAGAACCTCGTGGAAAATTGGTCCACTTCGGAGTTGACAGAGGAGCACAATACTTCAAGCTGTCCTAACAGTTTCTCTGCTTAACAGAAACATTTTTCATTTCATTAGTGCCAAGTGCCCTCGTCATGCTGAGATTTTTAGGCAAGTTTCTGTGTGAAATATGAGGAGTCTCCACTTGAGGCCACGTGGAGAGGGCTTGGTGCTTGCTCTGAAGGGCCGGGGAATTCTTCTGCTCCCAGGGAGCCTAAAGCAGGCACATGGGCAGCAGCAAAGCCACAGCACCCCAGCCAAGAGGGTCCCCTCCTAATAAAGCCGTAACAAACCCAGATTAGGATTTATGGTGCCTCACAGACAGATCTTAAAGCCATGACCTCAATGCTGGTTTTGAACTATGGTACTATGGTTCAATATTTGCTTGTTGTGATTTGAGACTCAGCACGTGATTAATCACTGGCCTGGAACATCCAGGGCTGCACAAGCAGGCATGTGGAGGGGAATTAGGGAAGGGTGTTCGGGTGCACAGCTCAGCATCTCAAGCACCTGGAGCTGCTGCACCCCAAACCCACCAGCACATCCCAGACCTGCAGGAGAAGTGCTCCATCCCCTCGGGGGAAGGCCAGGATTTGGTTCCAATTGGGGTGTGAGGACCTTCAGGTCTGATAACAGCTTTGGGGAATCGCTGCACCATGTGAGAGACCCCAGGGTCACCATCACTGGCACCTGGACCAGCCCTGGAGAGAGATGCAGGAGATGTCAGCAGAGACACTTTGGAGAAGTCAGGAGCTGGGGACAAGGCTGTCAAGGGATACCAGCACTGGGGCTCTCTGGAATGAGCAGCAGCTCCCACTTAGCTTTTATTAGCCAGATACATCATGTGCCAAGCGGGCAGGAGGAAAATCAATGGCAAGGACTGAAGTTATGGACAGTGATCCAGCAGCTGGAGCTGCCTCCCAATGTCTTCTGTAGCCAGTTCTCAGGGGCCTTGGGCAGACAGGCTGTGGATCTTCCCAGCAGAAGCCCTGACTGATGGAAAGCATAGATTTACAGGGATTTGTGGCCACTTTAGGGCAGAGGGCAAAGCTTTTTCTCACAGAGAAGCATCCCTGGATGGACCCAGCTGCATTCCCACCCGCAGTACAGAGTTCATTCGTGCTGCCGCACCTCCCTTTTGGGATACCAGTAACTACATGAGAGCCCGATTTCTTCCTCCCAGCTCAGTCCAGATCTGACATCTTTTATAAAAATTTAAATCCCAACCAAAGGTAACACTCAGACAAGGACAGAGCCCAGACGTGGCTCATTCTTGACGACTTTATTAAAGTTTTAATATTCCTTTCACCTCCAGCTAATCTGGCAGTCGTGATTGGGCCAAGGAGAAAATCAGGCTGAGGAAATGATGAGCGCCGTGCCTGGAGCTGTGTTCCAGTGAGGGCTCCACTCCCTGGCTTGGCTGCTCCCGTGCCCCCACTTTGTGCCACATTTGGCATCTTGTGGGAGAGCGGGCTGGCATCCTGTGGAGCCCATCTCTGGCTGCCAGTGTTAATAACACCCTTACAAAAACGGTTCGACCAGGATGGATGGATTTGCTGGAAACGCCCGCACCTCCCGCAGCTCCTGCAAGGACATATTTTAAAATGGAAATGAAACGCTGAGAGAAACCTGATTTGCTTAAAATAACTGTGGAGGTTGAATTGTTTTGTGCTGTAAGAACAAATAAACAAACAGAAGGCGCAGGTTTGAGGAACGAGAGCACGCTGCGTGTGACACTTTTAATACAGAGTTATGGATGGCACCATCGTGGGAGAACATCCTATTGGGATTGTGGAACATGGCTGCTTGTGCAAACAACTGCATCACCAACCTGCGGGCCGGGGGATTATTAATGAGCGCTTCATCAGGACCTTCTTTTGCAGAATCTCTAATGACTGCTTAAAAAAATATGTAAATAGGTATCCATGCTTAGGCAGCCTGTGCCAGTAACACCGAGGGCTCTGCCCATGGGAGCGCTGCAGGGGTGGCTCTGCCAGGACCAACGGAGCTGTTTAAGTCCAAGCCACATTCTGCAGCCCCCTCCCACAATTCTGGAACATCCTGTGCAGGGAGAACGCGGTGTCAGGTGTCACTCGCAGGGAGCTCCAGCACCCCGGGAGTCAGGACAGCGGAGATGCTCCTCATCCCCTGGCTCAGCTGCCTTACCAAGAGCGAGAGATGACATTAAGGGAGAGGCTCCCTGGCCTTGTTACTGCTCCAGAGGGATGAGCATTAGGATGAGCATCTTTTGCCAGGGAGGCTGGAGGGAGCAGCAGGAGCATTCCCGGGCAGCACCGGGCAGGTCGATGGGAGACAATTGCAGTGTCGCTGAATTGTTCTGTGCTGGACGCAGCTCCAGGCAGTAAGAGGCTGACAATAAACAGAATTTGCGGGGGGACTGTTGGTGAAACCCTGCTTATCGCCAGCTGTAAATTCACTGCGGGCACTTCCACCTTTATTTCCCACCCAGGGAACAATATCCCCTCACTGAACCGGGATATACTGCTGTCGTTCTGCTCCAGCAGCCTCGCCGAGGAGCTCGTAAAAATTAAGGCACGGGTTTAGCTCAGTGAGATAAGGGCTCTGTGGTGCCAAAAACCAAGCACAAAGTCGCTCCAGCCCAAGGAGGCTATAGCAGCAGTGCCAGATTCCCTCTTCCATGTTCAATTTGCTAAATTCTTGGAAACTACGATTGAAGAAGTGGCAACAGTTCCAGAAGTCTCACCCAGCTTTTCTTTAACCCTTAATTTTTTGCGAGAAAGGATAATTTGAGATGAGCACATGCTGGTGGCACTCAGGTCCCACACGGGCCTCAGCAGCAGCTCCCACCTTCCCATCTGCCACCAAAGGAGCAGAAATGGGGGAAAAATGAGTCTCCCAGCCAGCCCACACCGCCCTGGGCCTGTGGCCCGGCTGAGCCTTCACCCCCAAGCTTTGCAGTGCTTTCAAATGACTAATCAATTATTCTTTATTAGGGTTATTTCTCTCATTAGTCGTTTCTTCAATGCTTTCAATGTTTCATTAGTCTCCTCTCAAGTTACAGTGGATTTCGAGCACTGTGGAAGAGGGTAATTCATTTTATTAGGTCATTTATTTTCTGGGCACATTTTTAAAGGTCAATTAATCCATCTAAATGGAGGAGGAAGTATGGAATAGCCTATAGAGCCTCCCTCCTCCTCTGCCAGAGAGCCTGGTGTGAGTTCAGTTGCGCAGGTAGGGAGGGATGCACTGGTACGCGTGAATGCCATGTCCTGGTGTGACATTCCAACTGGAATTGTGCTTCCAGATGCTGCTGGAAGCTATTATCCAGCTCCTTCCTGAGGATGGGACAGCTACTCAGCCCTCCCAACCAAGAGAGGTTGCCGTGCCCATTCCTGTCCCCTCAGTCCAGAGCGTCTCCTGCCACCAGGACAGGGCCTGTCACACCTCGCAGGGACAGGGGAACTCCAGGATCAGCACAGGGTGGGCTTTGGTGGTGAAGATCCATGGAGAGCTGGTCAGTCCCATTCTACACTCCTTTAGCACTCCTTAGAGGCCCCGAGAGCAGCTCAGCCCAGGGAGCCAAAGCCAGGACATGCATCACTGCCACTGCTGTTCCGGCTTGTGTTTACATTTGTATTGATGACCATGGTGTAAAACACCAATTATTTTAACTGAAAAATCCATGGACTGGACCTAATAAAGCTTCCCTTAAAACAGGGATAGAAAAGCATGAAAAGCTTGATGCCTCCATAAAATGTTAAAGGTGAGCTTTATTCCAACTGAGAAATACTTGGAGATCTTTGAAAAGTCAAACCCTTCACGTGCAGGAGCTGGAGAGGATCCTGTCCTGCCTGGTGATGGGGGGCACGGACACCCCACCTTTCTGGGGACAGCAGTGACGCTGCAGGTGATTCCTCTCACCATCCCTGGTCTGATCTAGCAGGAAAATGCCAGTTTGCCAAAAACACCCTGTTTTGGGGTCAACTCGGCAGCTTTGTGAAGTGCTGCACTGTCCATGTGGGGTTTTGGCACTGATTAGCAGCAGCCAGTAAAAAGCCAGGTATTTCTTCCCAGGAAGAGCCACCAGCGAGGGAAAATACAGATCAAACACCCCAATATGAGGATTCAGAGAGCAGTTTTGGGTGATGCTGTAACAGCTTGGCAGAAGAAAATTAACGAGGATGTGTGATTAGTCCCAGTGCATGTGAAGGGGAAGCACAGAGGAAGGGCTGCTCCTGTTCACTGGTCACCAGGAAGGACAGGACACTCATTTTTTGGCCATTCCAAACCTCTCCAGGTGTGTGTACCAGCCAAGGGGACAGGCACAAGGTGCCTTGGCTCAGATAAGTTCCTGCATCTTCCACCTTTGCTCGATCTCATTAAAGGAGCAGAAAAGCTTTGCCGGGGGCTTTTTATAAACCCCGCTCCGCTGAGCCGATCGATGCCGCCTTCGTGGCTGAGGGGACGCTCCTCTAATTGCAAAACAAAATATTTTTTTTTCTCCTTCCATCGCAGGAAAGAGTTCCAACCTCTCGTGATGCCAGGCAGGTTTCAAACCACTTATTAAATAATGCAGAGCAAGAGTTAAAAATTGATGTTAAACTTGATTTCCTGTAGCCTCCTGAGAGGCTGCTCAGCTCGTTACAGCCGACGTCTGCGCCGCTCACCTCGAGCCTGCAGCATGTTAGTGCTTATCAAACTCACGGAAAAGCTCCCTTATTAATCTCCTTTCCCATCCCTGACTTTTCCAGGGCACTGACAGGCTCTTTCTAAAGGAGCCTGGTGCTGTGGGTGGACAGGGCTGGCTCTGCTCTGGGTCAGGGTCTCATCACCCTGCCACATGCTGCTCCCTCTGTGTCCTGGCACAAGCCCCCTGCTGTCCCTGTGGTTTTATCCAGAATAGATGCCTAAAAGTGGAAGGGCATGGATGGTGGGAAGCAGACCTGTGCTGAGAAGATGCTGGGGACAGGTGGTGTGTGACCTCGGTGCAGGAGCAGATCCCATGCACTCGGATTTCAGCACCAGCCACCACCTCTGAGGGGAATCCCTCTGCCACACACCATTTGCCCTCCGATGGTGCAGCAGCACCTGAGCTGGGAGATAAAATCTTTGTAGATGTATCCCGAGTCTCCTGCAACAGGCTTAGGTTTCAAACAGACTAAATAAATATTAATAAACCGTAAAGAACCCAGGCTCCGTTAGCAAAGGAGAGGGATAACAGATGGGCTGGAGTTAACTGGAACATTATTTCCAGCTGAGGAGCTGGGCTGGTGCACGAGCCAGCATGAGCAGCCCTGGAGCTCCTCTCGGTGCCCCAAGGGCCCCAAGATGGGAATGCTGGGATGGACTCTCAGCATGGCTCCACCTGCCCCTTCACCGGGCAAACCTAGTGCTGCCACCAAACACTGCCATCATCACTGCCACTGTCAGTCAGGGCATGCAGGGCACCCTGTACCCCCTGTCACCACCACCCAGGGCACCCAGGGCACCCAGCATCCCCTGGAAATGTCACCCAGGGCACCTGTGGCACCCAGCACGTGCCACCGCTGCTACCCCGGGCATGCAGGGCACCCAGCACCCCCAGTCACAGGCACCCAGCACCTGCTGTCGCTGCCCCCCAGGGCACCAAGGGCAGCCAGAGCCTGCCATCAGCACAGCCTGCAGAAAGCCGATGTTCCAAAATCAGGGCAGGAGGTTTTGTACTCGGACGCTGTCCAGCCACAAGTGCAAACAGCAATTACCAGTGAGGAAAAACTTCCAGGAACCAGCAAGAAGCAGAATGATCTTCAGAGCAGCTGTGGAAGTGAATGAGAGAAGAAAAAGGCATTCAGCTTTTTAAAATTTTGCGCCAGGTTTAGAAGAACAAACAACCATGTAAAAAGGAGCATCCTCTAAATTACCAGGGAACCAGGGGGCTCCCACGCTGGTGAGGAGTTTCCTTCATCCCATAAAGCACTTTGTGAGGTCTGCTGCCGGGAAAATGATGAAAAGGGAGGGAATGCATTGAGGGTTTTCTGAATTTGTTTTGTGTTTTCTTTTACTAGGGCAAAAAATGTACGAAAAATGGCCTGGCCACCTTGGATCCTCATCAGAGGGAGATCAGAAGGCTCCTGGCTTTGCTGACGGTGTGTGGAGGATGAGGAAACAAGAGGGAAGGTTGGCGTTTATAAATCGTAGCTATTAAATCTAAATGGGGGGAACGAAATTGGCGATAATTGAGCCAACCAGTCGTTTCAAGAGTAAAATCCCAATTTCGGCAGTCAGCAAGAAAGTTTTCATAAATAGAAATACCAACTGTTCAGGTGGAGAACTTAAACATCTCCGCAGAAGTGAATGATAAAAGAGTTACTTGAATACATTCAGAGCCCATTGTTCGAGAGAAGAAAGCAGTAAAGAAGAGGAAAATAGGGCTCCTCAAAGTAATGAGTGGAGCAGATGAGGGAGAACAAAGGGCCGGCAGCTCTGCACCCACTTCATTTGTTCCCAGCTCATTGAGGGGAATGAGAAGCGCGAGGCAGTGACGGCTGTTTGATACCACTGAAAGGGTGGTGTTATTAAAGCTCAGATAAATAACACAGCAGGCACGGGCTGGGGGCTGCTCACACACACCGGGCTCCGGAAATGGAGTCTGGGCCTTCTGGAGAGGGTTCAGCATCTCTGGGGTTGCTGGAATGGATCTGATTGCACCCGGTTCTGGTGCCTCTGGCAGCCCTGGCATGGGGGTCCCTGGCTCTGTGTTCTGCTCGGGGATGTGCCAGGAGAGACGTGTCTGAGCTGGCAGCGGTGTGCCAGGAGAGATGTAGCAGGAGAGATGTGCCAGGAGAGATATGGCAGGAGAGATGTAGCAGGAGAGATGTGCCAGGAGAGATATGGCAGGAGAGATGTAGCAGGAGAGATGTGCCAGGAGAGATATGGCAGGAGAGATGTAGCAGGAGAGATGTGCCAGGAGAGCTGTGCCTATGCTGGCAGAGGCGTGCCAGGAGAGATGTGCCAGGAGAGATGTGCCTGAGCTGTCAGAGGTGTGCCAGGAGAGATGCCAGCAGAGATGACATTAAGGAATATCCAAAGGAGGCTACGAAGATGGGGAAGGGCCTGGAAGGGCCACACGAGGAGCGGCTGAGGGCACTTGGTGTGTTCAGCTGGAGACTGAGGTCAGACCTCATCAGGGTCTGCAGCTCCAACCTCTGCTCCCTGTGACAGGGCCAGGACCCAGGGAACGGCTGGAGCTGTGCCAGGGAAGGTTTGGGGTGGGTATCAGGGAAAGGTGATCACGCAGGGGGTGCTGGGCACTGCCCAGGCTCCCCAGGGAATGGGCACGGGCGAAGGCTGCCAGGGCTGTGGGAGCGTTTTGAACGCGCTCTGAGGGACAGGGTGGGATTGTTGGGGTGTCTGTGCAGGGCCAGGGGTTAAACTTCGGTGATCTTTGTGGGTCCCTCCTATCTCAGGAGATTCTGTGATTCCATGAGGGATGTCCTGGTGCCTTGGACAGCCTCTGAGCCAATGCCACACTCCCTGCACTGAAACAAGCTGCCCATAACCTCTCCTACCAGGCTGTTTATTGTTTTGGGCTGCATTTATTTCCAATTATTTTTCAGTTTATCCCAATTAAATACCACTTGTGCTTCAATGTAGTTATCCAGTCCAATACTCCTAATTAGTTTGTAAAGTATTAGAAGTCAATTTTCATTATTTCCAGTGGGTTTCAAGGAAATTCTCAATTAGATATCTGTGCTTTAACTCCAAGCAGGGGCTATTCCTTCACTTCCCCAAGCGCTGTTTCCTTCCCCATGGTTCTCTGTGCCCACTGGTGAGTCCAGCTGGAGCCACAGGGATCCACGGGGAGCTCTGGAAGTGAGGGCCACCCAAAGCCAGCGAGGCGACGGGGCCAGGCCACCCCTCCCTGGCAGCAGGAGCATCCCTGTGGGTGGGTACCAGGCAGGGCAAGCGGCTGCCACAGCCTCTGTGCCAGCTACCTGGGGAGCCTCCACGCTGATAATTATCTGTACTCACACGGTGCCTTTTCTTTTTTTTTTGGTAATTGCTTCATTTTGCATGGGATTTAATTACAGAATCCACATGGGGAAAGCACCGCACGGTTTTTTTTCTGGGACTCGTTTGCACTGGAGGGAAGCTGCAGCTGGGGAGGTCTGGCCCCGGTGTCCCTGTCCTTGGGGCAGTCCTGTCCCAGCAGGGAGGTGACAAGTGTCGGTGCAGAGAGTGGAGCAGGCGATGTGTGGATCTTTGGACCCACTTTTATTTATTCTGTGCAGAGCCGAGGCTGAATTGATTTGCCCCAGCTCCTCCTTGACAGGAGTGGTACTCATTAAACTTAATTTGTGCACAAAATCTCTCTTTTAAACCCCAGCTTGCCAAAACAAGGAGTGGCACAGTCAAAACGGTGTCACCTCGGATGCTGATGAGCGGCTGCGGGTGCTCGCATCCCTTCCCATGTGGATAAATGCTCCTCCTCGCACTGGGAAAGCTGAGTGGCAGAATCCCCCCTCTAGGGTGGCAAAATAACAACATCAAACAAAAATAACAACACACACACAAAAAAAAAATCTAATGCAATTCCGGGCTTTGACTGAAGATGAATCCTCCTCTTTGCTCATTATAAAATACCTATTATCTCCCTTTATCTCCGAGTCACTGGTGTTATTTCAATTTAACAATGTATGGGAAATGCAAGGAAATATAATAAAAGAGCCATGGATGCACTATTTAATGTCAGAATGACAGATGGTTCAATTAGGCAGACACGGCTATTTCTCCCCAAAAATAGATAAAGATGAAATTTTTATAAGATCGCCCTGTTTGTGTTTACGATACGGTGCTGGTACACGCTTTCATCACAATACAAATTAATACAAAAGCTCCGGTTTCAGTGGAAATCTGAAGGGATTTGACAGCAGTTTTGCAAGTTGCCAAGCTGGTCGGTCATTCCCTCAGCAACGGGAATGCCTCGGCTTTGACAGGGACAGAGTGGGCAGATCGAGGGCACCGACACAGCACGGCACTGACACGGCACTGGCACTGCATGGCCACGCTCTCCCGGCCCCCTGGGAGCCCTTGACACCTCTGAAGGTCTCTCCTTTCCAGAGCTGCTCCATTCCAAGGCGTGTTTGTACAGTAAGTGGGTCAAGGAATAGTCAACAGAAAAATTATGTCTGTGTTTACCCAGGAATTATAGATATAGCCTGAATTATGCATGAATTAAAAAAAGTCAACACGAGCGGCACAGTAAACACGTTGGCTTTGCCAGAGGTTTGAAGAGGGGGGATCAAGGGAGGGGGGTCCAGGGGGGGTTCCTGTGGTGTGGAAGTCAGAGGCAGAGTGATGCCATGGGGTGCCAGGATCCAGGTGCCACGTCCTGCCTGTGCCCTGTGGCCCGAGGGACTCCTGCACGCTCTCAGTGGCACTTGTGGCTCTGAGTTTATTCCTGGCTTGAGCCTGGTGTTAATTGTTTCCCTCTTGTCTGCTCTCGCTGTTTGTCCCAGGTCAGATCCCTCACCCGGCGCTGGGAATGTTTTGGTAACGAAGCACTGCAGACATTAGTTATTACTCTATTTCAGCCAAAACAAGCATTACTCTCGTTTATTTATTAATCACTTTTCAAATTCAAAGGAAACATCTGTGCAGATTCGTAATTAAGGGAGTTTGTGGCTCGAGCGAGATTTCCCTGTAATTTCTATAAATAGATCCGGTGTTTATTCCTCATTGTCTCAATAATTCTGAGCAATGATGATCATCCTGATAACGCTTCCCAAGAGCTGTAACCCATCCGTAGCCCTGTGACCCGGCTGCATCCTGAGAGGAGAAAGAGGAGGTGATGCTGCAGTGCTGCTGCTGCTTTCCAACAGCATTCCCACCAGGACAGACAGCTGCTAGGAGGGAATCCTCCTCCCATGAGGTGTGTGATGGAAGCAGTCCCACCCCAGAGGCCACACCAGCCACCCCAGCGATCCCAAGAGCATCGCTGCCACTGCCTGACCACCCTCGAGCCCTGGGAGGGGTCTGTTTGCTGCTGTGCAAACCCCAAACGAGGGGAAATCCCAGACCCCTCGTGCCACCAGCACATCAGGGATGGCTGTGCTGAACTGCTCTCATTCCTACCTGCTTCCTAATTCAGCCTCAGCATGTCACTCATCCATCACAGCCTGAAGCCTCATCCCACCACAGCACTGGGCTTTGCTGCTCCACAGCCTTGGGAGCAGCTCTGAGCTCCTCCTGCTCCCCAAAGCTATCCCTGTGTTCCTGAGAGCCTGGACCAGGCTTCTGAAGCGCCGTGGGCTTTTAAGAACAGGGAGTGTATTTATAATCCAAAGGCATCCTCAGGGACAAAAATTATAAATGAGGTGTTACGACTCAGCAGTTTGATCCAGTTCGGGGACTTAAAAGATTTGTTAATGATAAATATGTTAATGCCATTAGCATTTCAGAGGAGGAGAGGATGATGGAGCACAGGAGAGACCTCAGGACATCCAGACAGCTTCATCTCATGGCAGTGACGTGTGACAGGCAGAACACGCTGCCCTCACTGCCACAGGGAGTCACACCTCGACCCCAAGGCCACCAGGCCACCATTTGTTGTTCTTGCCCCTGCTCTAGCACATGAGGAGCATCTCATATGTCACATCTCATCATCTAGTGTCATCTCATCTCATCTCATCTCATCTCGTCTCATCTCGTCTCGTCTCATCTCGTCTCGTCTCATCTCATCTCATCTCATCCCACCCTCCTGCGGTACTGGGGCTGCTTTTGCCCATCTCATCCCAGCCTAGGCCTCGGCACCAGCCATGCTGGCTGCACTTTCAAAACTTTCACACCTAGAAGCTAAACTGCTCCTGAGGACTTTGGGAACTCCATATTTCAACAATTTCTTCCATTTCACTCTCAGGTCTATCCATCACCGTCTCTTAGCAGAAATTTCCATATTCCAGCCGTGCTCTGCTCTGCCAGCCATCCCCTCCGAGCGGGCTCTAACCTGGTTTTGCCTCACGCAGATGTGAGTAACGCATTTAACCTTTTTTTATGAGGCGTATTTATCGTTTTCAGGCCTCCACTTTCCAAATCTGCTCCCAACAGACATTTGTCTTTTTGAGGTTCCCAGTGTTTCCAGTGCAAAGCCTGAGAATCAATACAGCTCACATCCCTTCAGCTTTCCCGGCCGCCGGATCCAGATTGGATTTAAGCCGGGCTCCATCCCCCGTTAGGCTTTAAGCAGCCCGAGATGGAGCTTTATTGACTGCAGTGGGAAAGTGTGATTTATCCCCGCTGCTCATCAGCTCCATTTGCCCAACGGAGCCGCTCCTAGGGATGGCTGGGAGTTGGGACTATAAACATATTTCACAGTCTTCTCCTGAAAGAGGTAAAATACGGAGTAGACAGCTCTATTCTATCAGCCTCTGGTTATTCTCTCCAATATTTATTTCAAAGCCCTGCGCGAGCCCCCTTTGTGCGGGGAGGAGATAAACCTGCATTTGAACTAATTGCAAATCACTTTTCCTGGCGGAGGAGCCGTGCGAGGGCGGCTTCGCTGGAACAACAGTGGGTTTAGGCAGCGGCTCTGAACGTGCCGGGAAACTCACCCAGGAGGGAGAGAGCTCAACATAAACCCGGGGCTGAGCCCTCCGATGTCTGCCCTCACCCCACGTGCAGCAGGAGGAGCTCCCTGCCCCCAGCTTTCCCTCCTGCACGGCAGCTCGGAGCCGGCTCCGTGCCATCCTTTGGAAGCGAAGCCAAGCAGATCCTGCTGTCCATGGGATGCCTCGTCTGGAGGCATCGGCAGCTGCTGCTCCAGGTGCCGGTGCCTCTCCCGGCACAGCTCCCGCACCGTCCCGGCGGGTGACGGGGGGAGCCAGATGCCTGGCACGGGGCTCACAGAGCTCTGCCTCTGGGAAGCCTCGGGGAGAGCGCTCTGCTGGGATGCGCCATGCAGCTGCTCAGCCGTTCCAGCCTTACAAACTCGCGCTCCGAAGAACCAGTGCCAGCGCTGGAATTGCAAAAGATCTGGCATTTTAAAAAAGAGCAGGGATGTGGAAGGTGGGCAGGTGGTCCAGCAGCTGCAGCCTGGAGCCTGGCTCCCTGCTGGCATCCCAGCCAAAGCCCTCCAGAACTCTGACCTGTGGGGAAGCGCTGAGTGTGGCTTGTGAACTGCATGAGAAGCCAGGACCACTCAGGTCCTGCACCTCTTGGGATGCACTTTATCACTGCTCCGTGGCTGGCAGAATCCACAGGCAGAAGTCAAACCATGTGCCAGCCGTGGCCATCTGACCAAGAGGGGAAAGGGAGTGGGCCCGTGTCACCAGGAGCTGGGCTATTCCTAGCGCTTACCGCCACTCTCTACTTGTGGATAATTCCTGCACGGAGTTCTGTTTCCTCCCAGGAGAGGGCAATGCCACACACACTGCGGCCACCCTGCTGGGAGGGCTCCTGCCTGGTGGGCTGGGGTGATGCCCCTGGAGTGGGAAGCAGGACAGGACAGTGCCCCCACTCACACAGCTCCTGCTCCCACAAGAGGCAGATCCATCTGAAAAACAAACCTTCCCTTGCCTCCGCCGAAGGTGGCCTGAAAATCCCAGTGTGTGTGCTTTAGCAATTCAGGAGAAATTAAACCAGCTTATTCTCAGGAAATCATCCGTTTCCCAGAGAGTCCGGGATGACGGCTGCTGGCACTCGCCCAGCTCGCTGTTAACAAGCGAGCTCGGAATATGAGGCAGCAGATCCGATGCGAATTATTTTTGCAAAGCCGGAGGATTTCATCTCAGATGAGCTGCCAAAGTGGGAAGTTTTAATAAGTGTAATCCTCCAACATAATTAACCAGTGAAGAGATTGGCCCTGGAAGGTTTAAGCATTGCAGTCCGAGAGCTGAGAACAGGTGCTGGGACTGCAGCCTCGAGCCCTCCTCCTCCTAATCAAGGGACAGGAAGGTGGCCCTAGAGCCTGCCCTCCTTCTGGCATTGCTCCATCAGGACTTTCCAAAAGCAGCAGAAGCAGGGAGAAGAGCCTTGGATCCAGCAACTCCTCCTCAATTTCTCCTCAGAGAAGCTGTGGTGGGCAGAGCTTCACACCAAGCAAGTCTGGGATGACCTCTCCAGTGCTGGTTTAACACAGGGAGATTTGGAAGCTGATGAACAGGAGCCATGCAAGATGTTTGGATTTGGGATGAGGTTCCTGGCCACAGGTTCCCACTGGCAGGAGTGGGAGAGCCAGTGCAGCTGATCATCCTTTCTGCTGTCAGCCCCACGCAATTCCCCAGCGAGCGGAGTTGCTTAAAGGCGCGTATTAAGGCAATCATGTTGTCTGCTCTGCCCTGCTCCAGTGACAGCTTCCCCCGGCACGGCCGGAGCGGGAAGCTCTATTCGTGTCACGTCAGGAGCGCGGATGAGCTCTCAGGAGA
Organism: Callaeas wilsoni; assembly: GCA_013398955.1. Lineage (NCBI taxonomy): Eukaryota > Metazoa > Chordata > Aves > Passeriformes > Callaeidae > Callaeas > Callaeas wilsoni. Next base: position 49,451 of record VWPU01018323.1, on the reverse strand, counting down.
GCCCTTCTTTTCTGGGAAGTGGCATCTCTGTCATGTAGTCCGGAGAGAAATCAATGAGAAAACAAGTCAGGGATCACCGGACGAGGCCGATGACTCTTTCCTGTTACCCTTTGCCTTGTGTAAAGGGGGGGAATGGTTGTGGGGTAACTGGGGCAGCTCTGTGGTGCTGGGACTGTTTTTTCCCATCCCACCTGTGTTTCCCAGGCAGCGACTCCCCTGGGAGCCCAGTACAGCAGTCAGCAGGTCAGGTGTCCTTGGGGTGAATTCCTTCACGCTCAGCAAGTCTTTCTTGCCGCAAGCAGCAAGAGGGAAATAGAGGAAAGATGATCAGATTTTCTCCTTCATTGAAACAGTGGAATATTGGCTCCTGATAGATAAGACAAAGAGGGGATAAAGGGTCACGTTTCCATTAGATCTTCTTAATTGGGCTTTTTTCCTGAAAGCACAAAATCAATATTTTCACCTACATGAACCCAGTAAGCTCTTTGGGTCACTTGTAATAACACAAATCTGGGCCTTGGATGTGTGGACTGGAGGAGCGTGGGCAGCTGCCTGCTGCAGCCCTGGCACCCACGGCAAGGGTTAAAACTGCCATGTGCTGTCCCAAAGGGACTGGGGCTGTGCCACAGGGACCAGGGCCGTGCCAGCATTGGGATCCCAGCCAGGGACTGGTGTTGGAAGCCCAGGTAGATTCCATGTTGGGATCCCAGCTGGGCTCCAGTGTTGGGATCCCAGCCAGGGGCTGGCCTTGGAAGCCCAGCTGGGTTCCAGCATTGGGATCTTAGCCTGGGTTTGGTGTTGGAAGCCCAGCTAGGTTCCAGCATTGGGATCCCAGCTGGGGGATGGTGTTGGAAGCCCAGCTGGGTGCCAGTGGTGTGTGAGCGATCAAAGACTTCGGCGCTGGAGAAAAAAAACACAATTCTGAGCCCAGCATCCTCAGTCAATATCTGCCAATTCCTAAGAAATTGGCCACCTTGAAGTAACCGAGGTGCAAAATAGAGCCGATTAGAAAAATTAAACTCAGGCTGAGCTGGAAGAAAGGCCATTCAGCTCACTGCAAACATTATCTGCTCTAATTGGAAGCTTTGTTTAATTTGGCTTTGAAATTGAATTCCTTTTCCTTCTTGGAGAACTGTTATTACCTTAATTCTCCGCTTTGAATAAGACCATTTGTATGGTCAAATACGGCTTGTTTGCAGCACAGCAAGCCCAGGAGCGGAGCAGCCGCCGCCTCCCCTGCGCCTCCAGCCCCCTCCTCAAACCCCGTGCTGCTCCCCGGCGTCGATGCACGTTCACCCTCCCCATGCTGGCCTCGCTTGGTAATTACATTATTCATGGAAAGAGTGACAGATCTGCTCGCACTTCACCCTCCCTCCCAGGCAGACTCTCCACATTCTCCGTTTGCTTTTGGGGCAGCAAAAGTGGAGGCGACTCCAGGGCAGGGAGATTCCCAGCCAGGGACACTGGGCTTCCCCAGGGAAGAGGAGCACGCCCTCATGCATCCATGGTTGCTGCTTTTTGGGATGATACACCAAAGCGGATTTTCCTGTCTCCACACCAGCTCTTCCACCGCTCGCTTATTCCACCGTCCTGTTGCTTATTTGCAGAACGGCAATTGAGGGAAGACAACAGCGTAATGAAGGCATTGCATCCCAATTTCCAAGTGTGGCCAACAAGATCCATCAGGCACTTTGGGAAAATCAAGAACTTTATCTCCAATCAGCCAGCTTTTATCTGCTTAGGGATAAACAAGGCTGAGGAACCAGCGGTAGCAACAGCTGCATCATAAACAAGCCTGAAACCAGACCCTTCTGCTGGAAGTAAATAATTGATCTCTGCAAAATTCTGCTTAGGCAAAGCCATTTCAATTACCTGGTAGATGACAATGAGTGTGGAGAGAGGTTAATGGCTCTGAAATATTTAAGGAGAAGATGTTTGCCTGGGCGCACCATAGTTTGCCTTTCATTTACCCAAAAGAGGAGATTATTTGAGCAGCGAAGTGATAAGGGAGGCACAACTCTCACCAGCCCCAGCCTGGATTGGGCTTGGAGCAACCTGGCCTGTGGAAGGTGTCCCTGCCCATGGCGGGGGGTTGGAACAAGATGAGCTTCCAGGTCCCTTCCTCTGCTGCAGTCTGTTCCCTGGAGGTGGCAGGCGTCCCCTGGATGGGTACACATGGGACAGGAGCGCTCCAAGCTCCAAGGGAGCACACGGTGCCGGGCTGGGTGCCTGGCCGTGCCGTGCTGCTCACAGCGGTGCCGGGCTGGGTGTCTGGCCATGTCGTGCTGCTCACAGCGGTGCCGGGCTGGGTGCCTGGCCGTGCCGTGCTGCTCACAGCGCACTATCAAAGCCTCGGTGTTATCGCCGCGGCGGGCGCGAGCGAGCGATCGGCTTTGGTTTCGTGAGAGCTTTGATCATGCTACCTCAGCTGTGGGAAATGCGTGGTTCCCTTTGTTTCGGTTAACTTCCCTTTCTTCACTTTCATCCTCATAAATAATTTATTCTTGTTTGTTCTGTTCTCTTTCATATTTTTGTTTTCTTCCCCATTAAAATTCAGCTTCAGTGGCTTGTGGAGAAACTTTGAAGATTTCCCTCCCTGTCCTCAACCTTTCAGAAGGAACAAATTCATCCCAGGTGTGGTCATGGGGAGGGAGACATTTAACCCCTTCTCTCCTGGCTGGTCCTCACAGAGCGCCCACCCTCAGCCCTGGTCCCCCACACCTCTGGGGTGTGGAGCATCTCCAAGGATGCAGCAGGTACCAGGAGGGAGAGCGGCTGTGCAGGACATGGACAGAGCCCCTGCCGAGGGACTGACCGTGAGGATGAAACTACTTCTGACATTATAGCGCGTTCTTCTTTGGATCTGCCGGGTCAATAAAAGCCTTCTCTAAGGAGGGAGTGCTTCTATCATGTTGAAAAGATTTTAAATTTTCAAAGCAGAGCACAGATTCCGTGGACAGAAATGCCCTCACGCAGCTGCTGAAGAGGTCTCTCAAAACCACAGCACAGCTCATCCCCTGCCCTCACCCTGGCCTTAGCCACCTGCCCCCTTCCCTTTCTCTGCAGCAGCTTCCTTAGTTGACCATTTTTTTCCACAGACCTCTCTTTTTTTACATTTTTCCACTATTTTTCCATGCTGAAAGGTGGATTTTATAGTATACACCCTTAAACCCTCCAACACAAAGTGCATCTGCCATTTCCCATCCCGTCGGTTCTCCCCACGTGGCTCATCCCAGGTTCAGTAACTCCACCTGAGTTCACATCAGCAGCTGGGGCTGTAGTGAAACACACCTGATGGCACCAGGTTTTCCCACTTTGGTGATCAACCCTCAGGCCTGCCATCCCTCGGGTGAGAGCTGAGCTCTGTTTCTGGCAAGCTCTGGAGCTCTCCTGGGTCGTGCCTGTGCCCTGTCAGCATGCTGGGAACCAGGCTGTTTACCCTCCTGGATAAACGTGTCATCCGCAGCCTTTTCCAAGCATCAGGAAGGTAATTACTCAGAGGGGAAGTGAGATGCCTCTGCATTAGCAGGTATCATTTGTTCTGGGGTGGCAAATTGCACTGTTGTCGCTGTTAGTGCTTTGACAGCAGCACCCGAGGCCCTTCGGAGGGGGAGGGTGCTGCTCCCCGCCGTGCTGAGCCCAGCATCGCTCGTCTCCTCCAGTTACCGTCAGTATTTAAAAGCGGATCCCGGAGAACTGGGTGCACTTTCCAGTTCAGGGAGGCTCAGCGTGTGTGTGCCACCTCCAGCTGCCCAGTGCAACGCAGGGGCAATTACTGGTGATTATCAAACGTGTCAGTGATGTGACTTACCCCAGAGGAGCTGGGAGAGCTCTTTAAACTGCTGATCCTGCAGCCCACAGTCCAGGGAAGGACCCAGGAAATTGGCTCAGAGTCTCACCCCTCACATGCTGTGAGATCCTGCCTGCGAGGCTGCCTCTGGGGAGACCTTGCTCTGATTGTAGCTCCTGTCTGAAATTTCTGGGTCAGGATTATTGATTGGGATCATTAATTGGCCTGGCTCTGTGAGCGGTGGGGCCGCAGGGCTCCGAGGTGCCTCCGTAGGCAGATCTCCACGCAGCCTGCTGAGCCTCTGTGCTGGGTCTCCCGGCAGCTGCTGCTGGCTCTGTGCCTTTTCCCTGTCTCTCTTCCACGGCTTTTAAATACCGGGGTGAACCCTTTGCCCTCACCTCTGCCTATCCCACCCCGCGAGGCCGTGCCCTGCTCCTGGACTGGCACCGTGGGTGTTGGCACCCAGTGTCACCGCAGGTCCCTGGGGATGGAGAGGGACACGACCCTGATGTGGGTGAGCAGGAGCCCTCCCTGTGTGATCCTCAGTGGAGCTGGCACAGTTCTAACTGCTCCCACAGGAGGAAGAGGATGCAAACCCCACCTGCGAAAAGGCACATTCGTTTGTAGGGAAACTTCCTATCTAGGGCTCTCCTGGCAAACGTGTTTCAAGCTGAAGGGTTTATGGCAAATAATCACCCTCGGATGCTTGTCTCTCTTTGCTGCTGTGGGATTTATAACAGCCAGAAAACAGGCAAGCCCAGGATAGCACCTTAACCAACACGTGTTATGTCAGTTCCCACCATGTTACCCTCCCCGCGTATTTTCCGAACTAATCGGATTTGACTTCCCTGCAAACTGACAGCGCTCGCAGGTTGGCACACAGGCACACGCCACTCCTGGAATTAAAAATAGTCAGTAATCGGCACCGCTGGGCAGCTTTGATCTCAATCCCATGCAGACTGTGATGGTTTTCCAGCGCAGGCAGGCCAGGCATGGATAGGAGCCTGTTTGTGCGGGGGGGCAGGTGGGCTGCTGAACATCCCCAGGGATGTGCTGCGAGTTCCTGTGCCTCTGCAGCGTGCCAGAAACTACCCATTTTAGGGCTGGGGATAGAGGTTGAGGTCTCAGAGGGACCTGAAATTCCAGATCCTGTCAAAATGAGTGGGTTCACTCTAAGTGAGTCATCTGCGTGAACCAGCAGGCTGGAGCCTGAGGTGGTGGCAAGGGCTGAGGGTCCCGCTGGGGCTCGGTGGGCAGGAGCAGCCCGGCACATCGGGCACTGCTCCGGCTGCAGGAGCGGTCCTGCCTCTGGTGACACCTCTGCAGACTGCAGTGCATCGGGTTAACTCGCAGCAGGCAGCTCTGAGTGCTGCCAAAGTGCTGCTGCTCATCCTGATGAGAGCTTCAGGCACTCGGAAAGCGGGGAAGGGTCTCCCGAAATAGCCTCCTCGGCTGCTGTGGGAAGAGGCTCTGCTCCGGGGAGGAGCTGAGGATATCTCACATCGTGAGCTCCGGTTTGGTCGTGACAGACAAAGGAAAGGCTCTTCCCAGAACCCAACTCCCAACTGCAGGGCTTTCAGCAGCAGTGGCTGGTTTGAGGGAAACAGGAATTTCTTTGCCCCGAGGAGGGAGGGAAGACAATAGATAGAGTTGGGTTAAACAGTAATCACAGGTTGAGGGAAAGAACAGAGGAATTTAAAGCTAATTAAAAGTATCTGAGGTTTTTTTAAAGCCACTTCTAAAGCAGATAAATGGAAATAACCTACCGGGTGCTGATGAGCTTTGAATTTTGTTAGGAATCACAGAAGAATAAATTTAGCAAATCACCAGGAAAGGCTAATGCAGCCCTGGCGCTCCAGCACACAGCCAGCACTGCTAATTCTCCAAATTCCTGACAATTATCCATTTCAGGAGACACTTCCACTTATCTTACCTCACCTTAAAACCTTCCTATTGAACTCTGCCTGTGATTAATCTTTGTTCTTGCTCACCTTTCTCTGTTCTCCATTATCGCTTTCCTGCGCAGTGACATCCATCCTCACCTGCCTGCCCCTTTTCCTGTGGCTGCTCCATTTCAGAGGGATTAAGCTTTTAATTGCAGGGAGTTTTTTTGCTTCATCACTGCATCATCACAGAGCTGCCTGCCAGCTCTTTGAGGCTTCTGGGGCAGCTCAAAGTCTTTCCAGAAGGATGGGTGGGATGCTGCGGATGGCAGCTCCCTTCCAGGAGAGCAGGATTTCGTCCAGACCCCAACCAGACACTGGTGAGGGTGGCAGCTTCGGGCTCTTAAGGAATATGGAAGTGGGAATTTTCCAGAAACTGAGAGTTTCTTGAAAGAAGGATAAATGCAAGATGGAAAATACCAAGGGAAGGAGGATGGCAGCCTTGAGACATCGCAGCATCCCTGGCTACGGCACGCAGGGAGCTGGGGAACAGGGAGGAGAACGATGTGGGACGGCAGAGTAAGGAAGAGGAGATAATAATAATAAAAAGGGAAATGAAATAAACACGAGAGAAATCCAAGCTGCATCTCAATAGACTGTAGGGTTCAATGAGCAGCTGGGACAAAAAAAACCCTGCAAACACTGTGGTTCTTGAATAATAGAGATGGGAGAGCAGGTGATGATAAGGCAACTGAAGGAAGGAAGGAAGGTGGGAAAAAATAGAAAGGAGAAATTACTGGAGGGAGAAACCTGCAGGTGATGTGCTATTTTGCTATGCTAATAAAGAGATGAAAGCAACTGGAACAGGAGCAGAGACTGGAAAAAGTCTTACTTTTGTTGGAAAGAATAAGAGGATAAACGTTTTTAACATTTATGAAGTAGCAAAATAAAGCAAAGAAAGGCTCAGAACATCAGCTCGTAGATGAGGAAATTAAAGCACATAAAATATTTATTCATTTGTGCTTAGTGGCTGTCAGCCATGCATGCATTGGAGAAATGGGATGTTTCTAGGCACAGTTTTATTCCTGCTCCTATTTTTCCCTCCTTTTCCAGGGATGAACAGGAACAATTTGGTGAATAGTAGCTGAATGCTCAGCTCATTTTCCACATTCCATTAATGTTTCATTTCTTAATACCCTTGAAACAAAAATGGGAAGTTGGTATAAAACATTATTCTCCTTTCAAATCATGGGGAAGAGGAGCGTGGTTCCAGGCCAGGCAGGAAGATTACAAACTAGCATCTGTGTTAAAATGGGAATGCAGTGCTGGTGTCAGTGCCAGGCTGGAAGAGGCCCTTTAATGAGCCACAGAAAGAGGGATGTAACACAGGTTTTTCCATGTCACCAGCTGTCTCCAGCCTGGCCCAAGAGGACCATTTCTGAAGAAAGCTCTTGGCTCCTTGTCTCTGAATATTTCACCTGCCATCTTCACCAACACAGGGACCAGATTCTTTGCTCCAGGCAACTTATCAGTTACTGCACTGGCAAGGAAAGCAGCTTCCTAATGACAGATGTGGGCTTCAATGGCTGGAGGTGACACTGGAGCTCTGCGTGTTCCCCAGATCTTCGTTAGATGCTTTGCTCAGTGGTGCTGCAGGAATGGTGCCACCGGCACTTGGCAGGCGCTCCTGAACCTCGGCACCAGGGAGAGGGGTGAGGAAGGTCTGGCTTTGGAGAATTCCTGCCTGTCCCTTCTTGTGTCTTTCTGGAAGAAATCCAGCTGGGCACGGGGGGCAGGAGCAAGGCACAGATCACCCCTGGCTTGGAGCGCTGTGCCTGAGTGCCCAGGCAGGGCGAGGGGCGGGCAGGGGCTGCACCTGGGCAGGACTGACCTGCAGGACCAGGGGCACGAGCAGCAGCGTGGGGCTCGGCAGCGCTCTGCACCGGGAGCGTGGCACGGAGAGGGTTCACTCACCCTCATCGCCTGCGGGGCAGCGCTGGCCCCGGGCAGTGCCGTGTCAGCCTCTGGCCTATTGCTGACTTTAATTTGTTGGATGGGGAATCCCGGGCGCTCCAGCCTTGGCTGGCACCGCCTGCTTCCTGTCAGATGCATTTACGCTCCAACAGCAGCATCTAGACTTGACCAGCCCTGAGCTCACTCGCTGCTCCTCTCCTTTAGGAAGCAGCTCTTCCCCTTTGCGAGGCTGCCCTGATTTACCTGGGCAGATGTGGGCATGTACCCAGCTTCCTGCCCTGTTTGGGCCGTGGAAGCCCAGAGGGTCCGTCAGCCAGGATTTCCTGGGTGGGCAGATCTGCCTGGACGATGCCGGGGTGGAACAGCTCCATGGGCAGCCTGGGGCTCTGCCTCCCTGTTGTGCCTGGCCTGGCTGGGTGGCAGGAGCACCAGGATCTCTGGCTGGAGGAGGAGAAGGCAGCCAGGGCTGGAGCTGCACCCTCCCAGGCAGTGCTGTGTGCAGGAGTTGCCCTGTCCTTCCAGCCAAGGTCAGGTCACCGCTTGTTTTTGCAGAATTACAAGTGCTAATGTTACATTACATGTTTTCCCGGGTCTCTTGGGATTAATGGCAAAGCTGCTGGTTAGCCCAAGGGATTTTCTAAATCCTCCCCTTCCAGGAGTGCTATCACAGGAGAACTGTGCGTGAGCCTTGGGCAGGGTGGGAAGTGCAGGAGAGCCTGTGCTGCTGCCTTTGCAGCCTTCTGTAATGCACAGAGGTGTCAATATTCATTTCATCATAAAGCTCAAACCCTCCCTTGATTTTTTGCTTTATCAGAAATGATAAATTCTTAGAGAATTTCTTGGTCTGGATGCTACAGTTTCCAGTGAGGTACTTGGATAATGGAAAGTAAAATCAATCCATTGACTTTAACTGGGATCTGCCAACTTGTATCAGCTGAAAAGATGCTCTTTTTTTGTCTTCTGGTGACAATCTTATCGAAGTAGGGCTGACCCTGCCTGAGAAAAGGAGAAGCTGATAACCACAACAAACAGTTCACTGCACACCCAGATGATGCAACTTCCATCTCTGATGCGGGATCAGAATTTTCTCAAGGACAGAAAAAAGCAGAAGCAGCAATTTCTCAGGGTCGTGGCTGACAAAGCACTTTAACGGCTTCTAATGGCACTTGTGGAAGGTGCACTGTGGCAATTACAGAGTTCGTGAGCCGCAGGTGCCGCGTGTCACAGTTGTGCCCAGCTGGGAGCCGGGTGCCACGGAGAGCTGGTGAGCGTCCCCTGCAGAAACGTGCCTAACCCTAATCCTTGCCAGCTGCTGAATTCGAGCAAAGCCTGCAGGGTTCCCTTTTCCTAGAGGGATGAAACTTGCAAATGCAAGGGCGGGGTGATTGAACTGTGTATGGATGTAGCTATAAGGAGAAAACCAGCAGCAGAGTGAGGGATGTGTCCTCTGCCTTGCCTGTGCTGCTCCTGCCTGTCCTGCTGTCCTCTGAAGAGATCCTGTGCTCCTCTCATCTGCACCAGGCTCCCAAACCCCTTCTATTCCCTCAAGGCCTTCAGCATCAACGTTCTGCATATAGACTCTCTCGAAAGCCCTGGCACTCGATTCAATCACTGCTTAATCTAACCCTCTAATTTAATCAATACTTCATGGACAGGGTCTTTGTTTAAAAACCCAAACAAACACAAAACCTTCCAGTCTCTTTTGTGATTGCTTTGTGCAGGTGTTATTAGGTTAATGCAATCAGCAGCGATAAAGCTGCTCTCCATGTAATGAGGGATCAGCCTTGTTGTGGGTGCTTTGGAAGGGAGGGAAGCAGGAAGAAGCAAACCACAAGCTGGTACTTGAGATGTTACCAGTGACACCACCAGATTCAGGGTGACCCTTTCTTCTGCAGGAATAATGGGAGGCACCAGCAAGTGTCCCACCCCCTCTCCAGAGGCTCTGAGTGAGAAGCAAGATGTGATGTGATGTGGCTGTCAAGAGGCCAGGAGTGATGGACAGAGGTAGAAGGAAGGAGGTGGACTGCGTGGTTTTCCAAGGTTGTGCAGCTCTTACAGTGGGGAGTGCGGGCTCTGGTTGCTCGGGGTGAAGCTGCTTTTGCTCACTGGAGCTCCAGCTGTGCTGGGACACTGGCACATGGCCCCAGCTGCAGGCTCTGCCCACCCCACGCCCACTCCAGGAGCACATGCTCGGCGCTGGTTCTTGGCTGAACAAGACTAGGCAGCAGCTCTCGATAAGCACAAATCCTTCAGCAGTCGTTCCGTGTTTAATCAAATCTGTAGAGCCTCAGGCCATTCATGGGGAAAAAGTGTTTTCCATCTGTAATAAGAGGAAAGTTTGGCTGTTGAGGGGTGTGAAGCCAGATAATGAAGTTATTCTTTCTTGTTGCATTTTGCTATGAGTTTCTTGAGAACGCTTTCAACAAAGTAATGATGCATGGAGGAGAGGTTTCCAGGCTATATAAATGGTAGCAGCAGCTTCCACTCGCAGGGCTTAGGGATGCCAGCATGTCTCCAGCTTCATAAAGCCTGCCCCTATGGAAGTGCAGGATAGGTGGGCTTGGTTTAAAGGGGTAAAGTGCAGAGGTGCCCTTGATGCTGCAGGTGCAAACCCAGTGGGGCAGAGACTGGGGTCTCTGGAACAAGACCCATGGTGCCTACTGGGATTTTTCCATCCTGAATTGTGTGGATAGTGCTGGTGGACTGTCCTTGCCATCTCTGTCTTCGCCTGTTTGGGAAATTTTCCCTATTTTGCCTGCAAAAAGCTGTAGTGCTTTCTTCATGTTGTACTTCTACTGAAGCAAATCAACCATAGGAAAGCCCACAAGGGATAAAAAAACTCACAGAGACAAACTACAGTGAGTATGAGGAAGGGGATTAAAAAAACTAACAAAAACATCTCTGCCTTCTTGGTTTTTTTGGGAAAGCTCAATTGACTCCCTTGGAGCCCCCAACAAAGTCAATGATACTTCATCTTTAATTTGATTTTTCCCTTCAGTAAGGGTGGTGAGCATTAGTGTCACTGTAATTCTGCAAAGTGCCATTAGATAACAGGGGAATATCAAACGTGAAGATTATGTGTGGTATCAGTGGCAAAATATTACACTCAGCAATGATTTAGAAGAACATTAATGTCTCAGGCATGCTGTGAGAGATGTCAAGAATTGGACAATAAAACGTCTCATTCTTCGAACAATCATTCGGGGCAGACGCCTGGCTGCTGGGGAGGCAGATGGGCGCCCGTGGAGCCGAGCAGCCCCTCTGCAGCCGCTGCCCTGCCCGCGTTTCTCCGAGGGCAGACACCTCCGCTGCGCCGCGGAGTGATGGATGCTGCCCATTTCCAGCGGGTCGATAACGGGATCGCTGTAGACCACCGTTATTTTTGTGTTTAATTCACTGAATAAAATGAACCAGGTAAATCACTCAGAGGAGATGGGAGCGGATGTTAATAGGCACATTTGCAGCGCTATCTAGAAATGAGCTCTGCAATTACTGACTCATGCCAGCGCCTGTGTTCGGCGGTGCGGCTGGAGGCAGCCTCACCCGCCCCGCCAGCGTCCTGGGGAGCAGCCCCCGGGCTCCCCAGAGAGGGCTGGGGGCTGCAGTTCAGTGGGGCTTTGCCAGGGTGATGCCCAGACCCTGACAGTGCATCACAGGGAAACAGGGCCCTGCCTTTTTGTACCCTTGCAGGCCTGAGGCTGAGGCAGGAGAAACGGAGCGGGGCTGGGCAGCTCTTCACAGACTCATAGGATTGGTTTGGAAGGGACCTTTGAGATCATTCCATTCCAACGGAAGTGATGCCGAGCTCTTTGGGCACTGTTGCCATAGAAGACACGGTGCCATTCTCCAGAAGAAATGCATGGGCTGTGTTCCGTCTCTCCATGGGGTGGGAGTGGAACCTCCTGAGCATCCTCAGCCTTGAAGTTCTCGTGAGAGGCTCTGTGGTGCCAGGCTGGACCAGGCGCTAGACAGGCGAAGTGCAGCATTCTGCCAGCTCCCCAAAATAGCATCGTACCCAAGGCTGGATTAATCCCTGCGGAGCCTCGTTGCCAGAACAGCCCATGGATGGGTGCTGGGAAGCGCTCCCGCCAGCACGCAGCATTCCCACCTCGGCAGGAGGAGAAGGAAAGGGTGGGGGGCCCGGGTGACGTGGCCATCGACCCGTTTATCGCAGCAGAGCAGAATTAATCGCTTGGATCAGCAGAGTCATTGTGGCTTACAGAAAACAAAACAAAGGCAATTATTATTCCTCCCTTGTCGGGGGGCCGTGGCTAATCTCGTTACGCGCAGCGGCAAGGCGCCGGGGAAATCTCACGGTGCCGATAAAGCGCTCGGCAGCTGCACAAAGCAATTACGGTGAGACCGTGGGGCTGTGCTGGGGGCTCGGCCCCTCCTTGGGGCTAGGCAGGGCTGTCCCCAGCTGAGCATGTCCTGCCTGCCCTCACAGGGAACCCTCTGGCAAGGCAAAGTGGGCACTCTTCCTCACCTCCAGGTGCCTTCTCCCATGTCAATGTTGGTGCCCGGTCTGCCAAAGCCTTGTCCAGAAGCCAAGCAATTTTGGGGCTGTGGGACTCATTCCCCCACAGGCACCCTGAGTGGTGTCATCATCCTTGTGGCCAGAATCAGCTGGAGGCATTGCCATGTCACCCTCTTAGCACTGCCCAACAGAGATGTGTTGTCCCAGAAGGTGTCACAGCTGCTCTGGATGCTGTGCAGGCTGGGATAGAACAGCGATAGAGCGGTGCTTGGGGTTTTTTATAACTCTTAAATCATTCCCCAGCTCTCGCTGCTGCTTTAAATTGTAACTTGGCTTTTAAAAAGTTTATCGTGCACTAATTCATTCAGCCCGTTCATTTCCATTCTGCTGACAGGGGACAAAATTGCTTCTTTTTTCATCCCAGAGAATTCTAACTTTGTCAATTTATGGCGCCTTTTTGATTTAATCAGGAAATTTCCTAAACTTCCGTGGCAATAACAAGACATTTTTCAAGCAGTACCTGAGAGCTGGCCGGGCATTATTTATAGCCCTGGTGCACACAGTATTTCGGAAGGGCTTCCCGTGAGTCACTGGTGGTCAGGAATGCAGGTTATTCCCAGCATCCCTTGATTCTGCTCCTGGGGAGCAACTGGAAAACCCCTTTTTTTGCCTTTGTTTTGCCATTGTCTGAAAAGTCCATGTGTTGCCCTTTCCCTCTTCTCACCCTGGAGGAGCCCAGACCCCTGGGATGACCTGAACATCCCAGCCACCTCCACTGCCAGCACATCATTTATGTGCCATGGATGGAGCCGCTTTGGTGCTGCCCTGCAGAGCCAGTATCACACTGTTCTGTGATGAAACACTGTTATTTCACTCTTCCAAACACTGTCAGAGCAAGTCACGGGAGGGATTATTTTTGGCTCTGTTCAGCGTAGTTACCTAGCAGTTTGCAGGAGTCTTGGTGATACTGGGGAGCTACTCAAGCCACGCGAGCTGCTCTGCAGCGAGCAATTCAGTTGCTGCCTTTGGTTCCTTCTGCTGCTCACAAATAGTCCAGGTGCCAGCTTGGAATCTTACAAATTTGTTCTCGGTTGGATGGATTTCTGCCCTGTTGCTTGTGTGTGAAATATTTCCTCTGATCGTTGCTTTTGAGCGCTCGCCGCCTGTGATTCCCCCATCGCGCCTGGGCTCGGCTGCCGGTGTGCAGCAGAGCTTTTCCTCTGCCTTGTGAAAGGAAGGGAAAACCACGGCATGTGCTGATAGGGATGTTCTGTAGGACAGCGCTGGGGAACCTCTTTTGATGTTTTGCTTTCACATTTCTCAAGCTGAAAAGAAATAACGTGCAAAAGCCTTCCCCTTCCGCTCCCAGCGCCGTGTGCTCCCCTGCACGCTCAGCACCGCCGCTCTAACCAGCCATAAATACTGTTTGTGTTTGGCTTATTATCTCCAAGGTAATTTATGCTTTTCTGCTCATCCAGGGCGTTTATATGCCTTCTGTTCTCTGCAGAACTCGAAGTGTCGTGATGAAGAACTGCTATTGTTCATTTAAGAAGCAATATTGATTACGAAGAACCAATCAGAATCAGTGTTTTCCATTCTTCCAGTGTCAGACTGGAGGGGAAAAGCGTCAAGGAAAAGCCCAAGTGGGGCAAGACAGGGACAGTGGAATCCAGGTGGCAAAGAGCCATGGTGCTATGGTAAATTGTCAAGAATCTTAATTAGGAACAAATTAAAGATATTCCAGTTCCATATGACCCATGTTATTAAATTATTGCTAAAATGCTCTAGTCTTCTTCCTCCTACGGGCACCTCTGGCATCTCTCCCTGGCACTGCTGCCTGGCTTTTTGCCCATCCTGGGGGGCAGCTTCATATCCTGAGAGAACATTTGGTGTGGGCAATAGGTTGAGTCCCATCGATTGCCATGGCTGAAGGACACTGCTGAATCTCATCAGGTTGTGGCTGTGCACGTTCTGCAGTGGGCAGTGTCTGCATGGTGACGTTAGCAGAGAGACACAACGCTCTTGAGGGGAAACGCCTTCAGGAAACTTCTTCCATGGCACATCCATGTTGGCTGGATCTGTTATCCAACCATTTTGTTCTCCAAAGCATTGCAGAGAAGACAAAATGAGAACCGTGGTCCTTCTGGAGCTCCAGCGGGTGCTGGATGTTTGCTTTAAATAGAATTAACCATGCAAATTGAATCATGTGAGTGTAAATTAGCACTCGTTCCACCAGTGCTCTCGGTGTCGCTTAACCTACCATTTACCCCAAGACATCTGCTAAGTGCCATTCTTTCGAGTACTTAAACAGCACCTCTCGCTACCAGAGAGCCCCAGCCCCGCGCACCAGCAGAGCTGCCGCAAGCCTGTAATTATCGTTAAAGGACTATTGTGCTCCTGGCGCTGATGAAGGCAGCGGGTGAGGCTTTCCAGGCTGGCTGCCTGCTTGCCAAGGGGAGGATGAGCGGGGCTGGGGCTGAAGCCTGCCTGCTCCCTTCCCGTGCCTGCTCTGGCAGCAGGGAAGGTCCTGGCACTCCGCTGTGCCGATGTTGCCCAAATATCAGCAGTGGTGGTCGGCATAAGAAACTGGAAATGGGCTGTCAGAGGAAGGCTCCCCAGCCGGGGTTGCTGCCCGGCAAGGAGATCTCAGTCTGCTGGAGGATTGCAGCCCCCACTCTCTGTTGCTGGCATGGCTTCCTCTGCAGGCAAAACGGAGGGAGAGGGCCCAGGGCTGCAGCGAGCACCGTGTGGCTCCAAGCCTTCTACAGCTTGAGCTGTTATTTAAGCCTTTGATGTCATAGTTGGGAGAATTAATGTGTTAACCTTGTGGAGAAGGTGGTGTGCGGGCAGGCTGGAGGTGCCGGCACTCTGCCCTGCAGCACAGCTTTGCTGCTGCATGTCAGATCACCACTGGAATGGGGTGAGGGGATGAACAGGTGAAGGACGACGGCATTGCTGATGCCCAAGCAGCTCAAAGGGGTGCCTTGGATCCTCAGTCTGCTCTTTGGCTGGGCCACTCCTAGGAAACGTGGATGCGATGCTCATTGGCTTCTCGTTTTTCCAGCCTCTTCCTGCAGTGTGAGAAAACCGATTGTGGCTGGTGTGAATGGAGTTGGACACAATTCCTCCACAGCGGTTATGCAAATTCCCGGCCATAATGACACGTTGTCGTGTGTGACGCTGAGAACAGATGGCCCGAAGACAGGCTCAAGATCGGAATTAGTCCTGGGCTCCTGCAACGGCGCGGGGAGCATATGGGCCTCATCGATCCCTGCTCTAGCCTTAATAGCAAAGGGAAGGGTAACATATGAATTAAAGCCAAAGGAGAGGAGAAAAAACAGGATTGTGGTGATTCAGTGGTACTCAGGCTCTTCTGAAAAGCTGAAATGGTCCCTCCTCAAACTCGAGCATCCTTCCAGCAACAGACGGAGCTTTGCCGTGGAGGATCCCTGTAGGCTCGAGCAGCTCCTCTCTGCAGCAGCACAGACCGGTCTGCGTGCACCCAGATCAGAGCCCTTCAGCCGTTATTTATGCTGTGGCTTCCCAGCGGCATGAAAGCACCAGCGGTGGTTTAGAATTCCATTTGGCACTTTGTTTTATTGGGAGGCTTCGGGAGCTGCTGTGATAGATGGCTGCTTCCCTCCTGTTTGTCACATCCGTGCTGTATGAGTTATCAGCGGCTGGTTTCTGACTTGGAGCCGGCACGAGGGGCTTTGGAAAATGGGGCATCGCTTGTTCACCGCTTATAGCTTTGTAAATCCATGAAGGACTGGGCTTCTTCTGCCTTTTATTTCAAACTAATGGTGTTTTAAGGCAGCTCGCTGATGCTGCTTGGGATTTCTCCAAGGACCAAATAGGAAACTGATACGTACCATGGAAGTGCTGAGCAGCGAAGATTGATTCTGTCAGTTAAACATCACACAGGCATAAACAGTGTGTGCTGCTGTGCCTGCTCCCCTCTGACATCAGCAGAACCAAACCTTCCCATCAGCAGACGAGCTGTCACTTCAAGCCCTGAATGCAGCATCTGGAGAAAAAGGGAATTTTTTTTTTTTTTTAATCTCTTCCATTCCTAATCAGCTGGGTGTCTGGGTCCTAATATTTGCCTAGAGCGAGTTCTTTCAATAATCTGAGTAAGTGGTCCCCAAGGCTCGTCACTGCGAAAGCGCACGAAAGGGATCTTGGTGCCTGTGGTGCTGAAATTAATTGATCCTGATATTTTCTTGAGGAGGGATAAAAAGAAGAGAATAATGTGATTTCAGATCAGGACACTTGAAATCCCAGGGAAAATGGTATTTAACGGGTGCCCTCAGCTGCTTTGCCAGGCTTTAGGGGAGCTCTCATCGCAGCCCTGGCTGCACTGGTAGCCAGTGGATGGGAAACACCCCAGGAATTTTTTGTCCTGGTTACACATGCCCTGGAAACACCCACTGGAAAGGTCTTTCAAGCCCCCCTCAGCCTCAAGGACAGTCTGTCCCTCCTGCAGCCCTGTGCCCTCCGGCCATCACAGACCTCTGTTGGGACAGGCCCCACGCTGGCCCCCAGCCCCGGCAGCACTCTGTCAGCATCTCTGGTTTCCATGGCAACTGCTGAATGCCAGGCATGGGGCTGGTGCACACCACAGCATCGCCAGCTTTCCCTGGTTCCTTCAGGAAGTGGGTGGCACGAGCTGGAGTTGCCCACAGGACCCTGGGTGTAGGATTCTGCATGGCCAGACCCAGCTGCAGGGCGTTTATTTCGGAGCCACTGTGCAGGAAGGGAACTCTTCCACCCTCCAGAGAAGCACATGTGGATATTTTTAGCAGGGCAGCAAGATAAACGAGCTCAGCTCTTCCAACCATCCATCTGCTTCGTGTGTTCTGGGCCTCACAGCCTTTCCAAGTAAATTGAGTCCTGTGCCAGGCCCCATTTGCTCTCCTGAGCCTCTGTGCTGCAAGGCCATGAGGTTTGCTTTTAGGAAAGGCCCTTCCCTGGTTTCTCCTGCACAGGGCAGACATGTGCCATGATTCCTGGGAACTCAGCTTTCTCTGATGCTGTCCTTAAGGCAAGAATTTAGGATTTTATCCCTTGCCTTAACCAGAGGCAGCTCGGCTGGATGCTCAGGGCAGACCGTGGCTCCGTGGTGTCCATGGCTGCCCACAGTCCCCGAGCAGTGCCAGCAGCACTGTGACTCCCACGCCTCACCCCAGGCCTGCTGGGATGCTGCAGGTGGAGTGAGCACATGGTGAGGGGGGGATGAGACTGATAAAATACAGTCCCCGGAGCAGTCTCCCAGTGTATGAGGCTCCCTGTTGTTTTCCAGTCACTCTTCATTGACACTGAGAGAAGAACCTGAGCTGAGCAGCTGTGACCCCAAACGTGCTCCCTGCTCCCATGGCAGGTGATACCCGGCTGTGCCAATTGGACTTACAGATGCTTGGAGCTGAAGGGCAGGAAGAGGCGGGTTACACCTTTCCTGCCAGTCCTGGGAATCTGCAGATGCCCGATGCTCATCCGTTATCCTGTTTTTCTTGAGTTTTGCACCGAGGAGGAAGGCGCATGAAGCACAGAGTCCGGGGAGATTTGGGACGCACAAAGCACAGACCAGGGAGATTTGGGACCATCCCGGCCTCGGTGAAGTTGCTCACGGAGCTGCAGAGCAGAGCTCGGTCTCCCTGGCAATGGTTGCCATGCGATCGCTGCTGTGGCGCTGCATCCGCCTGACTTCAGTCAAACGTGCTCTTCCCAAGGGAATGCGGTTGTGCCGGAGTCCCCAAGGAGGACAGGGTGGATGGGCTCCTGTTGATGGGGAGAGGGAAAGAAGAGGGAGCAACCTGGAGGTCTGAACCCAGCGGTGGAGCTGCCCCCAGTCTGCAGTGAATATGGGAAGGAGATGTTGTGCAGGAGTGAACCCCATGCTCCCCAAACCACTGGCAGGGTCCTTCCCAGAATCCCATCCCGCTGAGGAGCACGACTGTCAGAGACAGCCCTGCAGTGGATGCAGTTTTCCACACATAACGTGGCCTGGAAGACATCTATAACCTATTTTTTGGTGGTTATTGAACCTTTCCAGGTCAATGCCCAGGCTGCAGTCTGTCACTGTGGTCTCTCTGCTCCTGGAGTTGATGGAGTAACCATTTCATAGAAGTGCCTTCTGTCCCCACTGAATGATCAGAGTTGCTCTGGGAGATAACTCTGCTGGTTTGAACAAAAAGTCCTTTACAAGAATGCAAGTTCCTCATTTTAAATCCAAATGTAAAATTAAAAAATTCCATTACCACAAGAAGCTGGTAGGAAACCAGTGGCTTGGGTAAAGCATTTGATCACACATGGAAAATTATCAAGTCAATGTTGAAAATGCATTGAGAAACACGTGCTGGCTGCTCAGAACCTTCATCTGTCACTGCTGGGCAGAGCCAGGTCCTGGAGAGCTCACACTGGAGTGGCTGAAGTTATCCACAGAAAGCTGTCCCAGTGTTTCCCAGATTCCTTGCACGTGACTTCTGTATCCACTTTTCCACATGAACAATAACGCCGAAGCGAACGTCAGTCATCAGACAGGCGTAATTGGATTTGGAAAATGTGATATTGTGAATTAAGTTGACTGATGGGGAAGTGTCAGTTTTATTAACAATCTTCCTTCAGATGATAATTTTATATCTATAAGGATGAATTACAAGAGTACTTGAAAGCATCAGTCTCAAATGATGAAGTCATTTTAATAAAGGCTGACTTTCTCTTTCATATACTTGTTTTTAAATATTTTATCTCCTTATGGGAAACTGTGTCCAATTGAGAGCCAAAACCGATGTAAAAAATGCCATTTTCATCTTCACACAGAGAAACACCTTAACCCTCAGGCAAGCTCCCGGCGGGGTGCAGCCTGGCCTGTTACCTCTTCTTGGGGTTTCAATGCAAATCTGAACATTGAACAAATCTTCTTCCTTTCATGGTATTTTTCCAGATGAAGAAGGTGGGGAATGCAATAAGAGAAGGAGTAAGACAGAAAACCTGACACTTGGAAATGTCCCCACCTCCCTTCAGCTGAAGAAAACTTGTCATTGGCTTTATCCACACCTTTCACAGCAAGGGGCTGGTTTTCCCCTCATCCTCCCAGCCATGGTTCTGCTGGAATTGAAGGATTTGGGGTTTTTATATCAGTGCTGTGGGGCAGCTCAGGTGCAGGTCACCATTTCCCTTTTCTACCTCAGCTTACTCTGATTGAGAGCGCCTCACTAAATGTTTGATGTGGAGGCTGGAGCCGTGTCCCTCACGGACACTGCGCTGTGCACAGCCTGTGGTCCCCCCTGACCGAGCCTCTGTCAGGGCACTTGGCCACTTCATTATGTCCCTATTGATCAATTAAACGCTTTGTGCCTTATTTATCCCGCAGCCAGGAAGGAGCATTGCAGGAGCAAAGAGCAATCGCGTTGGACTAAAATCTAAGGAAGAAAAATGAGCTGATAAAAGCCCTGCTGCACCCGGCTTCCCCCTCGGAGGAGCCTTGAGAGATTCCAAGTGGGTTTTTTTCCTCATGAAAAAAATTCAATGAAAACCCTTTTTGGCCAAAGCTTTGGTGTTCGCACGTGTGCGAATGATGAGAGAAGGAAGGTCTGTGCTTCCAGGGGAGTGGAGCCTGAAGCACAGCAGAGCTTCGTGGAGCTCTGGGCTTTTCTGCCCAGCCAGGCAGTCAACCCCTTGCGCCCAGGGCCTGGGGATGGAGCGATGGCAGATCCCAGCCCTGGGAGGAGGCAGGGCTGGGAGGCAGCACGGGCAGCGAGCGGGGTGCCAGCGCTGCCTCAGGGAGCCCGTTCCCTGACACAGAACCCTGCTCCCACCCACCGGACGGGACCGGTGACCTATTCATTTATGCTTGAGGGATGAATGGAGGGAGGCAGCTGCTGGATTGCCCAATGCTGAGATGAAAGATAGCTGCAGAACCCCTGGAGAGGCCTGGACAGACGGAGCTGCTGCTGCCACTGGGACTGCTGCAACTGTGGGGACACAAACCCCTGCAGTGGGGAGACCTGTCCTGACCCACTGCTGGAGGGGGAAAGGTGCCATGCTAGGGTCTGATACGCCCACCATTTCGCCCTCGCAAAAGGAATCTCCAATTTCAAAGTCAAATTGGAATTCCGGCTGCTTTTTGGTGAAGATCTGAATCTGCCGAAGCGGTTTTGTGCTGCGATAGTTTGAAGTCAGATGCTTTAGCGGCACAGAGAGCGCGGGGCTGGATTTGCATGTGAAATGAATCATGCCCAATGTGATTAAAAATGCCATAAAGGATGAATTTAAGATTTTTTTCTTACTTACTATTAAAGTTTTTCAGTAATTTTCCACCCCCTCAGCTGAGAATCGTTCAGATGAACTGGAGAGAAACTTTCTCCGCGATTCATTACTGAGGGGTCTGAGGGGAATTCTCTGTATTTCAGTGGAAAAGCAAAGCTAAAAATAAAGGTTTTCCATCAGCAAAGTATTTGTGTAGAAGCTGAGACTGTGGGGAGCACGAGGGCAGCAGTGTGTTTTGTGAGTGGATGAAGGAGACTGACCAGGAAAGGGAGAAGGAGCAGGCAGGGTGTGGTGTGGGATGGGCACAGCGAGCACCCCATGTCCTTCAGCGCATGGCAAGGTCCCAGAGCCATGGCTGGGAGGCAGCTTGGCACTGGCATTAACACGGACACAGTCTGATCTGGAAAACCCAGTGCAGAGTGATGGAGAAAGGGCAATCTCACTGCCACAGGGTGGTTCCACAGGCAGCTCAGCACCGTGTGCCATGGAGATTTGCTGGGAGGCTGGGACCTGCCTTCAGTGTCTGCTAAATTCGGAGACTGTGGCAGACCAGAGGGTGCTCTGGCTCATGGGGGCCCTGTAGGGTCCGGACAGAGCAGCTCCAGCACTGTGAGCAAACAGGAGGCTGGACTGGGATTCCCTTGCTCCATGTTCCAGCAGCTGAGCATTGCCAGTCTGACCACTGGAAAAAGCCACCACTGGGCTCAGCCTGGGGATGAGGAGCTGCCATGCTCTCTCCTGCCCATCTCTGGCACCAGTAGCAAGAGGCTGTTGCCAGCCCTGGAGCTGAACGCAAGCACCCGAAGTTTGCGGAGCACCAGTCCAGCTCTGAGTAACTGGCTGGCACAGATGTGCCTCGAGGCCCAGGAGCAGCTGCTGCCTGTATCCCCATCCCGCCCGCATCCCCATCCCATCCACATTCCCATCCCACCTGCATCTCCATCCCACACACATTTCCATCCCTCCTGCATCCCCATCCCACTCACATCTCCTTCCCACCCACGTCCCGGTGCCCACGGACACAGCAGTTAGTCCCTGAGGAAAGATTATTTGCATGATTAGAAAAAAGGGGGAGGAACACTGCAGGCAGCAAACCACGCTCCTTATCCACGCTCTTATGAAACAGATGCGTGTCAGCAGATGTCTTAATGCAAGCATCTAAACGAGTGAGAGCAGAATCTGTCCGTGGCTGGGAGAAGAAAGGAGATCCCTCTCCACCTCCAAATGCTGGCTGAAATCGTATTTGTATGTAAATGCAGTTTCTGTAAATGCACACTAACTCACCAGTAGCTCCAGGAGCCATTGCGTATTCATGGCAGAAGAGCTTTTTACCCGAACAGGAGTTTTCGAGGGTACTTTGCATGAATTTTTCCTTTTTCTCTGCGTGTTGGAGTTCGACTAACACGTTGAAAATTAAAAAATAATTGAAACGGATCATATGCAGCTCAGCAGGGGCCTTATTTTCCGGTGAGTGGCAAGGGAGCGGAGGAGCGGTAAAACACGGTTTTTGTAGCCTTGTCACTTTGATGAATTCTTTAGGAACATCAGCAGCAGCACAGGCTGGGTCGGAGGAGTCTTATGCCAGAGAAGAGCCTGTGTGCTTTCTCTTAATCTGCAATCTCCCGTTTCCTTGTGAACGCAAACTGGAGATGGGACGCGCCGATGGGAGGAGCGCTGGCACGCGGCTCAGCGCCTCCCCAGGAATGGCCCCTTCAGCACTGGCAGAGGAAAGGTCCCTCCTGGATGCCCACAGCCGAGTTCAGCTCAGGTGTTACGTTACCTGGTGCTGATCGTGTTCAGCTCGATGACAGTCACACCTCCGATGGCGTCGGTTCAGCGCCGCGCACGGAGAGCCACCAACCTCCCACCGTGTCCCGCTGCGCCGTCCCCCAAACCAAACCAAACCCCACCACTCCGAAGGCACAGAGCGAACAAACCTGAGGTCACAAGGAGTAGTCCTGAAGCCCCCAAACGGACTCCCAGTTCTGCCAGGGAGGGTCTGCCAAGGACGGCTTCCCAGGGAAAATCAGACCCAATCATGGCTTGGAATCGTGTCTGCCTGCAAACATTTCCATGCCACATCTGCTGCTTTGAATTAGGACCTGAATATTCATCTGCAAAATGTATAATTTATACTTACAGCAGACAATTCATAATTTAAGTGTTATTGCTCTAAATTAAGTATTACATTTAAGCTGGCTGTGGACCAGATAACTAAAACCAAGACACCACGAAGAGGAAACCTGCAGTCTGGTGGTTCATACCATGAGGTCCCAAGTAGATGTCAGCAGCCAGGCACACCCAGAGGGAGGATGCCCCATCCAGAGCAGGGCAGGACCTGGCCACTCCTATGCTCCCACCTGCCCCTCTCCCTCCTCCAACAGCAGTTGCAAGAGAAGGAAAGGAAAAAAAGTCAGGAATGGAAAAGGAAAATTAAACATGAAAATTTAATTAAATCACCCTTTGATCACTCTCTGTGGAATGGACTTCATTCGGAAGATTATTTGTTGGAGAGCAATAACAGCTTCTAATTAGGAGAGGATTCAATGTGGAACGAGGGGGTTATTATATTTTTTAAATCAACCCGGTTTCCCCTACACCAATCAACAAGACTGTCTGCACATTACCAGCTAAACATTATTAAAGTTGTATTTTACAGCCTGGTTACTCGCCAGTGTTTATGAGTGTGAAATATCTGGTTTAAAGCTGACACAGAAATATCATCAAAGCGGTCCATGGAGAAACAGCTTGTACCTTAATTGGAAAAAGTGGGTACTGGGTGCAGCTGTCTCCCATGGAAGGCAGGGTGGGAGAAGACTGGTTATCCCCACGGAGCCATCCACCCTCTCCATGGGTGCTGCTGCGCTGGTGAGCGCAGTCACAGCCCCACCATCCCCAGGACCAGCCTTCCCAGCTGGGACGAAGAGCTGGAGACACGTGGCAGAGGCCTGGTGAGGAGTGGGGACCTTGGGCATCAGTCACCCAGGCTTTATCTCCCGTTGAGTAAATCCCCTGGAGGAGCAGCGTGGCTGCCTTGGCTTTGTGAATGAGGCCCTTAAAGATTTGCATATATCATAATCCATGTGAGTCATAACCAGCCAGCGCTTCAAATGCTCTCCGAAAGAAAGAACCAAATATCCCCATTAGAGCTTTTATCCCCTGCTATTTCATATCACAATAAAATGTCAAAAGGAAAAGAGAAGCAGATTTCTGATATTATTACTTTGAACTTTTCTTGGCTATACTCCCCTGAAGCATGACATTTACTGAGGAGAGGGAGAAAAGAAGAGGCTGGAATATCTCCTTAATCATCTTTATTTCAGCACTGTGGCATTGAGCAGCTGGACCATGTCTCCTGCCTGGATGGGAGAGATGATGGGTGGCACTACAGCCCTGAACCCTTCCTGTCCCCTGGCACCACTGAGGACCTGTCACCTCCCTGATGCACTGCCTGGGCACAGCTGGAGAGAGGCAATGGACAACATTTGCACCATCATCATCATCATCATCATCATCACCACCATTGTCATATCAACATTAATATAAATTTAGCAATACATGGTGTAGTTTGGTAATATCGTAATAACAACATTTAGCACTTTTGAGGGCGTCTGGTGGTGGATCCCAAGCTCTCCTGGCAGGGGCAGCCTGAAGAGCCAGTCCTTGGACATCCTGGCACAGGATCCTGAGGGATCTGTCCTAACTGTGTCTCTGAGGTCTGGCTTTGCCACAGGATTTACACAACAGTGTAAAGGTGTCTGCAGGGAATTACAAATGAGTCGGTTTGTAAAAAACATCCCAAGTCATTAAAAGTTCATAGTGAAAGGAAAAGTGGGAATAGATGTCATAAAAAAGTTAGAAGGATAAAGTGGTTCTTCCATCAAAAGCTTTTACAAGCCCATTTAAGAAATCCATTTTAACTGTATTTTAATTTCTTTTATGGACCTAGTAAAGCCAAATGGTGTCAGGGAGATTCAGAAAGGTGGGGCATTAGCACTGTGCACAACTGCCGTTTCTGAAAAATCCCACTTTTTCCATGGACTGAGGTTCCAGGGGCTATTTTGACGTATGGAAGTGAATCCAATTTAGCAGCTTCATGTCTCATGTTTCATTTTCACATGAACATGGCAGAGTTATACCCTGGCACAGCAAAGATCCAGGAACAGGATGGGAAATTTCCAACAGGCAATACCTGCAGAAGGAGGTTCTTGGAGCCGTGCTTGTCCTTTGGGGTCAGGTCAGCTTTTGGGGCAACTGAAAAAATAATTTAAACCACCAGAAATGAAGAGTCTCGTGCCGTGGGGACACAGTGATTGGGGCAGAGCTGGCAGGTGAAGATGCTGGCCCGCTCCTGCCAAGGACATGCTGCCTGTGGGGCTCTGTGCCAGCAATGCCAGGGGCAGCTCAAATCCTCCAAAACTCAGAGCCAGGTCATAAATGGCCATGTGGAACCCTGGCAACCACGGAACCACAGCAGTGCCGGGGGTCCTGCCCACACCAGGAGTCCTGCCTGCACCAGGGCCAGTGTGATTTTCAGGGAGGGGAGCATTGCCGCTCGGGATGGAGAGTTGTTGTTATGGTAACAAATGACTCGTATTCTCCGAAGGAAGCACGATTTCAGCTTAATAGGGGGAAAACGCAGGGAAGAAGAAAAGGATAATATTTCAAAAAACTTTAATGAGACGTGAATTGTACGCGCTCGTCCTCCGGAGTGTGTAATGGTTCAGCGGGGAGGACGAGCGGTGTTTACAACCGGTCCCACACGCCGAGTGGAGCTGTGTCCATGGAGAATCCAAAATTCAGGCTGCCCGCTCGGCTCCTCTGGCACCAGCCAGAACACCAGGGAGATTCTGTTGGCTCTAAAGCCTCATCCCCTTCCAAAAGGTGCTGCCTGTGTAACGGCACCATGGGGAAGCCAGAGCTGAGGCACCCTACGTTGGAAAGCCTGGTGAAGGGGAGACTCCAGCAATGCTGTGGAAGGAGGATGGTGCCCGTGGGGTGGAGGCAGAGCTTCCCTCACCCTGCCTGCCCACTCCTGCAGCCCCCTGGTCCAGGGGCATCCCTCCAGTGTGGCACAGCTGTGCCATTGCCTGTGCTGATGCAGCCAACGCCAGTCTGGGCTGCCTGGGCTTCCCTCACAGAGCTCCACACTGGCTCCTGCCTTCACCTCTTCTCCCCAGAAGCTGAGGAAAAGCAGTGCTTTGATAAGCAATACAATCATTAGGAATGTGCCAGAAACCAGGTATTAATAGAAGCACTATTAGAAGATTTATGGATGATTTAAGATGCAGCCCATTCCGCTCGTGAATGCCTCGTCTGTTTAAGAGCAGTAATTGCCTATTATCCAGCAGCTTCTAATGTGCTTGGCTCGTGCTGGCATGACACGCGAAGATGCAGCACATCTTAAAAACAGCCAATGCTGATTCCAAGGACCTGCTTGTAATTTTGAACACAAGAATCCAATAAAATTCAGATGGCAGCTGAGAGGTGAAAAAGCCAACGGCACATGGCGGGCACGGAAGCAATGACCAGGGAAGTGCTCATAGCTCGGAGGTGGGCACGGCTCTCAGCAGGTGACAGCTCTGCTTCTCCTCCAGGTGTGTTCTACCCCTCCTCCCCGTGTGCCACTTGTTTTGGGCCCTGCAGCAGAGACAGTTTCATGGATCAAACAGAGCCAGGTAACAGCCAAAGGGACGTGAAAAATGCCGTGACATCAAGCACGCCCGCAAGCCTCCTGGGTGTTTATCTGCCTGTGTGTCCTTTGCAATACACTGATTTGAATTTTTTTCACAGTATTTTGGAACATTTTTGCCCTTTGAAGTGCACTAATCTACCAGAGAAGCCTTAATTTCTGAATCAGGGGTGAGATTCTCCCTCATCCACTCCTGCTCTGTGCAGGAGGCCCTGGGATGCGATGCTCGGGAGATCATCAACAACCTCTGGAGCTCCCCAGCAGAGCTGACCTGTGCACTCCTGTTTATTGCAAGGAGAACGGACTAAAAGCAGCCAGTGATGATGCAGGAAGGAGACCAGCATCACAGTCACCCAACACAGCCAGCCCTGGGCCTCCCTCAGCAGCACAAACCCACCTCCACTGCGACCTGCAGCAGAGGCTTTTCATATCTGCTGAAAGAAATTTTCTGGTGGCAAAAAGCCTTCCTGGTGGCAGAGGGAAGATCCCGCTGTTCATCTCACAGGCTCTCGCTCACTCTGCGAGGAAGAAAAGCCTTTTGAACGCCAGCCACAGCAGCCAGGCAGCGCCTTCCACTGTCTCCTTGGCAGCTTTTAATTTATAGTGACCACACTTTAACGTGTTGATCTTCCTGATTGCACAAGGAATTGAATTGGATTCAGATTTATTTGTTCTAATTTGTGCCTCCTGTTACTTATCACCGCAGCATCGCCGGCTGTGGACGGGCTTTGCTCAGCCATCCCAATTAAAGCCTGCGAAGTGCAAATACACACAGGAGCAGCTGGAAATGCGATGAGCAAAGAGCAAACAGGCAAACAAGCCAGAGCCCATGGTGATTACAAATCGAGTCATTTTGGTGTGAGTTTCACTAAGAGGAATTGCAGCTCCATTCATTTCCCAGGAGTCTCTCCTCCTGCTGCTCCACCAGCAAGGAATTTGTGCCAGGCTGCCCTGGCCACCATCCCACTAGGGTCACAATATCCTGCCTCCCCCATGTCCCTGCCAGCCAGTAATTTTCGGACAGCTGAGCACTGGCTTCAACCTGCTGGTCTTCCAAAAAGGGGACAAGAAGAGTGACCTGCTTGATCCAGTCCTCAGAGATCTGCTGATCCACAGCTGCACCGAGAAGGTCAGGATTAGGAATGAGGTGTCTGAGTAAAGATTAAAGGCCTCTGGGCTTTTCAGTCTGATCCTTTCTGGCTCTAGGCAGCACTCACAGCCTCTTGGTCTGACCAGTGCCTTCCCTGCTTCCTGGCTGAGCCCTCCCTCCCAGCCCTGCTGTCAGGAGAGCTGGAAGGGTCCTCCTTGTGCTGAGACTGCCCATCACTTCTCTCAGCATCATTAAAAGCCTGTTGGTGCTACTGGAATAAAAGGCCTTGCTTTTGAACTGGGGAGCCCCATTCTTTGGCTCTCTTCATGCTCCCCCGTCCCTGGCAGCCCTGTAGGGCTGTGACTTCCATGCCGGGGGGCCAATTGTCCCTCCTGCTCTTTCTAATAAGCTCAACAGACTGAGCCCTTTAATTCCTTTGGGGGAGAGATTTTTCCAGTCCTCAGCTCACCTTTGCCGGCCTTCTTTCTGCAGAGTATTTGCTCTGTTTCTGCTGCCATCAGGTGGGATTTTTCTTCTCTCCTTATTAAACCTCCCCGTGTTCTCCTCGTAGGAGCAATCCATACATAAATAGCAATAAAAAACCAAATGGTTTTGGGCAGGCATGCCATCATTTCTAGCTCTCTAGAGCTCAGAATTTTTTGGGCTCTGCACTCTCTACGAGGCAGCTCAGAGCAGGGAGCATCGCAGCTCTGCCTGACCCGGGCACACTTGCCTTCCCAGGAAACATCAGCTCCCCACCTCGCTGGTTCCTGCCAACAATGTCATCTCGCTCCCCCGGCCTCCCGTTGTGCCCCAGGAGTGACAATGACATGGCAATCAATGGCAATGATCTCCCAAGTAGCCTGGCTGATAAACATGCTCTCAAAGCTGCTACAAGCGTGTCTGAGCTGCTCATTCTGAATAAATTGGAGTTGATGTACACACTGTGAGTTGTGTGTACTTCAAATTTATCCACTCAGTTCCTGATGCTTCCAAACCCTGGCTGCTGTGGGGGTAATGGGAACACTGACGAGCTCCCAAAAGAGCAGCCAGGCCATGCTGGTGGGTTGAGAGGGCCCTAGCCAAGAACCCACCTCTGCAGCCACTCATCACTGTGGCTGCTGGGGTTGTGCCTCTGCTCCCTGCGGAACCAAGGAACTGGTACCTGTGTGCTCCTTAGCTGGGCTGCCAGGCTTCTTACCCAGGCAGCAAAGCTCTGATCCCAGGTGATCCACAGGTTGGGACAGCAGCCACTGCCGGTGGTGAGTGAGGGGCTTTGGAACAGGAGCTGGAGTTGGGCTGTGACCCAGTGGGTGATGCTCAGGGCCAGGCATTGCAGCACTTCAGCCCCTTTGGGATGGATGTTTCGCAGTTTGTTTTGTGTGTGGGTGTGGTTGGTGTGTGGCCTCCTGGTCCCCTCTGTCCTCGTCCTGTGCCTAACCCACTGCCGATAGCTTTACATAAAAACATGGTGTTTGCACAAGCAAAACCCAGACTCCCTGCCCCCCGTTCTCCAGGGCCTCCTGAGCAGGTATCCATCATTGCCTTTGTTTGGTTGCCTTAATTGAGCTTGCTATTTATAGCTGATTATTAGAACCAGGTCGAACTCATCTTGATGTGGTTTCCATAAGGAGATAGGCAGCGAGGAGCTCTGAGTCTCTCTGCCTGTCCCCGGCGTTGTGTTTGTGCTTGGTGATGGAAAATGGGAGGATGCACGAGGGGGGATGCACACGGGGGGATGCACACAGGGGGATGCACACGGGGGGATGCACAGGGGGGGAGGCAGACGGGGGGAGGCACGGGGGGGGATGCACGGGGGGGATGCACACGGGGGGATACACACCTGCAGGACCCCGCTACTCCTCTGCTCAGCACCACCATTGCCTTGCACCTGCCTCACAAGCCCCAGGTCAGCCTGGGAGGTGCAGTTTCATTCTGCAGGAAAGACGCATTCACCTTTTGATCCTCGAAGTGGTTGCTGAGAGGGATTGCTGTGAAGTCCTCGGGATGTGAATCCTGGCTGCATAATTGTGCTCCCGGTAAGATAACGAATGGCCACAGACAGCAGCTCTGCCTGGGTCTCCCGTGTACTTCAGCTGCCGTTTAACACAATCGTTTTCTTTACTGGCTATAAATATGTTGGAATACTTTGACCTCGTGAGCCAGCATTATTCTTGGAGGCAGAATTATTTCTTGCTCTGTGGCTCGTCAGTTAGTGTTGGCCTTGAAGCTGCCCAGCCCTGACAAGCGCATGAAGCCCGATTTTACACAGCAAATGAGACACCCACAGCAGGCCTTGGGGGCGGCACGGCAGCGGGGTGGAGCACCCTTCCCATGCCAGCCCTCACCGGTGTTCTCCAGGTGATTATCCAGGTGCTCACACTGCTGCAACCACAAGGCCCGAGTGGGCAGGCAGGGTCCCAAAATCCATGGGGCCCATTGTCCCACATGCAGCACCCCTGACACCATGTGGACATTGCGCGTCCCCGTGTCCCCGTGGAGGCTGGAGCATCTCTTCCCCCGGGTGCAGCTCATCCAGGGAAGGTGACAACCTGCCTCACGTCCGCTGCCTACTCCTGCCCACATCAGCACTGTGCTCTCCCTCCATCCGCAGCAATTTGCTTGCATGAATAATTAAGGCTATAGTCTCCCATGACTTGCTCCTTGTATTCACTGCTAATCCCAGCATTTTGTCAAAAACCTGTTTCTTATTAATAGCCTGTTTTACAGTCGCTCTCAACTGGTCACTTATTAGCAAACCTGTTCCTGCTCTGCTCTTCTGCTGGCAGTGACCTTGGCCCTTCACCTCTCTCTGCTACTCTTCCCCATGAAATCCCAGTGGTGGAGCAGTGCTAGAGCGGAAAGAATTTACTGGTTAAATAATTTATCTAGATTCAGTACAGAAAGTCTTTTGAGGAGACTCATCAGCTAATAAAGAAAATTGACTCTGGAAGCCAAAGTCAATATGGGGTTAGAGAAATACCATCACTTGCCATGGGCTCCCTTCCAGAAGCCTCTGCTGCCACATCTGGCTCGCTCTCCACGCACCTCCCCAGCACTGCCGCCTCTCCCAGTTTAGATCTGATCTGCCTGCCCACCCACCAGCCCTCGAGAAGCCTTTTTTGAAACCCTGTGCAATCTGGCAGACAAACACAACGAAATTTTAGGAATGGAAGCATCCAGAAAATGCTCAGATTGGCCTGCAGAAAGGGAGGTGGGAGTTAGTGCTGGGCCTGGGATGTGCAGGATGGAGACCCAGCACTTTTGGAGCAGCCCATGGAAGACGAAAAATAACCAAAGGGAAGCATGGGAGAAGTGAATTTGGCAGCAGCGTGTGCCCATATGGCTGGTTTGTACTTGGTGTGTGTCTCTCCATATGTTGCACGTACGTGTGTTTGTTCGCCCCCGTGCACTTTGCACGCCAGCACCAGCCTCAGCCTCAGCAAAATCCTCTTGTAACAGACTGAGGAGCTTTAGGAATGCTGTCCTTCCCTCAGCTGCTCCTCAAAGCCATTTATCCAAACGCCTGTGATAGTCAAGGACAATTCCAGATGTCTTTTCCCTGCCATGGCCTTTGCCCTCCATGAGCTCTCCCCGTGAAGCCTGGGCGATGCAGAACAGGCAGCACTTGGGAGGCTTTGCCAGTGGATTTGCCACAAGCCGGGTGAGGTTTGCTGGGAAGGAGCCACTCTCGCTGCCCTCCGTGCCTTGGCTGGAGCCGTGTTCCAATCAATAATTCAGGTGCCCTCGCAGTGGCCACCAGCAGATCCCTCCCTGTCTGCTTAATGGGAAATCATGTTCCAGTGCTGAGCAGGCAGGGAGATTCCTGGCATCCTCTCACAGCCGGGCAAGCCCACGCTGCTCTGCCCCTCCAGCCGGGTGGGCAGCCAGGGGGCTCAGGGTGTGCCGCCCTCTGACACCAGCAAGACCAAAGCCAAGGGTGAAGCTGACTGTGGAACTGGGAACCTCCAGGGAAAAACTCCCATGGCATTGCAATCATTAAAGCCAAATGGGTCCCTCCGAGTTCCAAGCCCACCCTTCAAGCATGATTTAAGCTGAAAATTCAGACCCGTTCCCTGGTACAAATCATTCAAGCAGGGTGAAACAATCAATGGGAAATATCATCTGCAGCTCACCTCTGCGGACAAAAACATCTCATCTGTGAACACGAAGTCATTAGCAGTGTGATTAATGGGGTCTGAAGGCAGGAGCTGGGGTAGGGAAGCTGTCTGTGAGCTCTGCCCTCTCTGTAACCAGAGCAAGGGGTGCTCAATGGCAGGGCCACCTCTCCCAAATCCTAACACTGAGCTCACTCGAGGGGCCAGCGGAGGGCTGATGAATCTGCACCTCACCAGCTGCCTCAAAGTGAAGGAATGCCTTAGTTTCCCAACAGCTTTTCCTTTGCTTGAGAGAAGGAACAAATGCTGCAGTCCCTGGAGCTGAGGGCAATATCCAGACCCCTCCATCAGCAGGGTAAGTGACCCCAGACTGTTAAAGAAAGAAACAATGACCAAAGCCAGTCTAGACGAGCAGGAGCACTTGTGGGAGG
Source organism: Callaeas wilsoni (assembly GCA_013398955.1). Taxonomy (NCBI): domain Eukaryota; kingdom Metazoa; phylum Chordata; class Aves; order Passeriformes; family Callaeidae; genus Callaeas; species Callaeas wilsoni. Next base: position 17,728 of record VWPU01018323.1, on the reverse strand, counting down.
GCACAAAAAGAGGAGAGTTGACCACAGTGACCAGGTGCGAGATGCAGGACTCTGCCCGAGGTCGGAGTAGGAGCCGGAGGTTTCCCTGTAGGGGAGGTCCGTTCTCCACCCCTTGCCCTGGGGCTTGGTGGGACACAGCAGTGCTGAGCCACAAGAGCAGCCAGCAAGGATGGGCAAGGTCAGGCAGGATTAGGGAAGCAAAAAGCCGTGAAGATTTTAGGAAGATGGTTGAAAGAGTGAGGGAATTAATTCTGGAGGTGCCATGGAAATGATGGCCCATAAAGTTAATGAGATATTGCCAAAGAAAGGGTAAACAATTAGGACTATTAGCTGCAAAGATAAACCAAGACCTATTGCCCTCAGAAACACTGAAACTAATTAAATTGAAAATTACAACATGGGAGTACAAAAACAAAAGCAAATAAATTGAGAGAAAGAATTAACTGGCTAATATCATGATGATAATATTATTAGCAATAGGAAGTGGGGATTGTATGATTAAAGCTGTTTATTCTCTGGCTCTTTCTCTGGAAGCAGGCAGCAAGGGACATGGGGCAAGCAGGAGGGTCTCGCCGCTCCGGGGGTGCTTGGGGATCCTGACCCAGTGCTGTGGCCCCTCGTGGAGGGGATTTGCTCGTCCTGGTGCCCCCTCTCCAGTGCCGTGCCCCCGCTGTGCTGGGCAGGAGGTCAGGCTAGTCTGCCTGCAGACCTTCCGTGCCCTGGTAAGGAGAGCCCTCCAGGAGAGTCATTATCACTCCAATTACTGGTTCTGTTTAAAGGGATTAGAGCCAAATTAACTTTGTAGTTTGCCACCCTGAAATAATCCTGTTTTAAGTGGACAGATTCTCTTGTAATGTCCAAGGAGATGATAAATGGGCGAGGTGCTGCTCGAGTGGATTCCCAGAAGTGAAGGGGCAGCCGGCCCTTCCTCGAGGGCACCTCTGAAGCGAACAAAACTCGTCTCCTCGGAGCTGGTGAGGTAGGGGCTGACGTATTAGTGATGGTTACAGCAGCATGCCAGCAGGAGTGGAAGGCTGAGCAAGAAAATGCAGGCTGGGAACAATAGGAAGACTTTGGGCAGGACTTTGTGCACTTTGGAAGGGAATGGGAAAAAGGGAAGGCAGGGTTTGCAGAGCACTGGCTCCCACGGCCAGCCCTGTCCCAGTTCAGATTGCTGCAAGGCCCCAGCTGATTAAACAGCCCTCGTACATCTTTTGTGCTTTTACCCATTTTGGTAAAGTGATCTGTGCTGCTGCATTGCAAAGCCAAGGCTCAGGTATGTGTGGTTTCCTAGAAAAGGATGTCTCCTCCCTTCCCATGTTTGGGAGACTCAGCCCAACACAGGGCTGCTGAGCCTCTCACACGCTTTCGAAGCATGGAAATAAAGCCAAGCAAAAGGCAGCCAAGACACTGGAAATTAGGTGAAAGCTGAGAAGTTTGTGAAGGCAGAAAGGGGCAAATTTATGGCCTGGTTCCATCCAAACCCTCCACGGGTGCCTTGGTGTTGGCAGAGTCGCTGCTGCTGTGCTCACGCCCCGCCGGGCTGGGTGCAACATCTGCGATATTTGTGATCCGAGGAGTAAGCGAGGGGCCTCTTTTTATGGTCCTTTCATTATGATGCTTAATTTCTTCTGCTGAAGCAATTACCTTCTCTGGGAGGAAAGCAATATCGCTTTCAGACGTATGGCTGTTATTGCCAGCCCCCAGCCCCGCCGCTGCCAGCACTTCCACTGCTGCCGGAATAGCAATCGGGATGGGATGTGGGAGCCAGCGGCTCGGGCTGCACCAGGACAGATAAGAGATTTGCAAAGGGGAAGATAACCCCATCCACCGTCCAAATATTTACTGGGGGGGAGGTTGTGTATCGCATCCGAAGGACAGTCTACAAGGGCTGATCAAACACTCAGTGACCTCCAGGAAAAAACAAAAGTGTTAGCATGTACCTGGGCTGGCGATTTCATGGTCTGTTTTCATCACCAAGTTCTCCATTTGTTGAGGAAACTGCAGCATCCTGCATTGTTTGAGTTCTGTTTATTTCTTCTTACACCATCTTCAATTAACAAAAAGAATTAGCACCAGTACATGTAATTTTCTATTCTCGTAGGCTAAAAAAAAAGTTACTTCTTCATCCAATTAAATGAATACGGGAGGACATCCAGTATTTTTTTCTAGCCAGGCCCAATCTTCACAGGTGTTGGAAGGGTCTGACTACAAACCATCTGACCTAATTCAGTGTGATATAGCCATCAAACAGGAATTTTTTGGCAAGATTACTCAACTTAAGGATGTTTCCCCTCTATTGAAAAGTAGTGTATCAAGGGTTATAGTGCTGAGATAGAAACTGTGAAGGCAAAGGAAAGGATCACCTGGTTCCCTGTTGGAATACCACCACGGGAAAGTGTGAAGGCAAAGGAAAGGATCACCTGGTTCCCTGTTGGAATACCACCACGGGAAAGTGTAAAGGCAAAGGAAAGGATCACCTGGTTCCCTGTTGGAATACCACCATGGAAAGGTGCTAAGCAGGACCAGGACCACGCAGCATCCACGGGGACAGAGCCCAGTGAGGGCCACGGGTCCGACTGTGGCTCCACAGTGAGAGCTCTTGGCAGGAGGTGACAGAGGAGTGATGGCCACTGGAGGGATGGCATCGGCCAGAGATCATCCTGGCATTGTCTTCTGAGGGTTGAAGGGAATGAAGTGTGGCAATCACAGCTGGGTGGGACAGTGATGACTCCACTGGGCACCACACAGGGCATGAGCGGGGCAGGATAGGAGCACTCACAAATGGGCAGTGGGATGGCCTCGAAGCTGGCGTGTCACAGCAGCTCTCCAGGGTGACGTGACATTGGCAGAGCCCGGGGCCACCGGGAGCCGTGGAGGAGATCTCTGAGGACATGAGGTGTGATAGATGCTGCCCATCAAGAGGCAGCCAGAGATGAGCTCCGCTTGCCATCCAGTTGTCTGCTTTTAATGGATATAAATGGTTACCTTTAGCGCTGAAAAAGCTGAATAGATACAAATATTACTGATAGCATGTGGGTGCACTGGGCCTCATTATCCTTGGGTAATCGAGGTTATGTGGAGCTCTTCTCCTGTATCTGTCACTGTCTCTCCTGGCAATGTGCTGAAGCAGGGAAACCTTGAGGACAAATTGCCCAGGGAGTTGGGGAAGGGCTGGGACCCGCATCCTCACCGGGCAGAGGGAGCACCAGGCTCCTGTCATTGTGCCACACAGCCCCAGGCAGCCTCTGCTGGTACATAGCTTCAATTAACCCCCTGCAAGCAGTCACTTATTTGGTGAGTTTTGTTTCTTTTGCTCTTCATGAGTCACTGGTGAGAAGCCAGAGATGTTATCAGATTTTCTGATAACAATTTCTGAATTTCTGCAGGAGGCATCATGGTCCATACTGCATGCACAGGGTTGGTGGCACACAGGAGAATTTTCCTCCCCCAAAACCCATGAGCTGCCCTTTGCCCTGTGCAAATGCCACTCTGCAGAGCTACAGCAACACCCCTTCTGCAAACAAACCCAACTCTGAGGCTGCCCTTGGCGGGGAGTTTTGAGGGGTTTCTCAGCCTGGTGAAGCTGGGGAATCCCACAAGCCACACGCAGCTCTTCCCGCTCTTGATGGGAGTTATCTCGCAGCACACGTTGTGTGTTTTACAACGGAATCTGTAATACAACATTTGCAAGCGCTGAACACTGAGCGCTCACGCTGAGAGGTGCCTTCCTGCAGGTATTGCTACTAATGAAGCTGAGGCCATAAAATATTCCTGGAAAGTGCTTACAAAAGGCTTTCAGATATGTCAAATGATGTTTTTCATGTTATCTCAAATTTACTTTCCGCTTCTAAGGAATACTCAGACTTTCAGCTCTTCCCCGCCTTTCCCCCCCGTTTTGGAGGAGGAGGAGGGAGGTGTGCTGTGTGCATAATCACAGAGCTCCCTTACACAAACCTCTTGGAAAATATTGAGCTACATTTTGGCACTGAAACACTCAGACTCGTAAAGCTCTGACTCCATTTACTTCTTGATTAAAAGTGGGGAAAAAAGCCAAGTGTCAAATACTTCTGCTCCCATTGGATCCTTGGCTGAGGAGAGGAACAGCCCACAGAGGCCACACCATGTCCCCACCCAGCTGTGCCATCCCAGGCAGGACCCAGCATTGCTGTGTGTGCCCAGACCCATCGCTGACTCTTCTCCCATCACTCCCACTCTGTTGCAATGATCACCAAAACCAGCTTCTCCACAGAAAAGCGATGCCATTGTGGAGCAGATCCAAGCCCATCTCCTTGACTCCGTTTTTAACATAGGCAGGAAACCCATTAATATGATGAAAATGACCTCAAATTGCTATTGCTGGTTTATTTAATCTGGCCGTGCTCCTTTCAATGCTTAGCCACCATCAGCGAAGACAAATTGCCTGTCTGATGTTTAAAGGTTTTGGGATGTAGGACAGCATTGATTTTGCGTGTCTGAAAAGGTGACTCTCCCTGGGCTTGCGGGGAGCCGGGGTTTGGTGACAAAGATCTGCTGGTGCTGATCCTCCCACTGATCCCGTGTGTGTCACTGCACACAGAGCAAGTGGCCGGTGGGAACTGTGGAAAACTCCGGGAACAGAGTGGGAAGAGGAGGTGAAGTGACGGGGAGGAAGAAAAGCATCGGGTCCCTGGGCTCTCTGCTGTTGCCCACCTTGCTGCCCACACTGCAGCTCTGCCAGGGGGTGTCTGGGACCCAGCGTGGCACCGTGGGGCCCCTCTGTGCCCGCTGCTCCTCCAGGCAGCCAAAAAGTCACAACCAACTCCTTCGGGATGCGCCGAGCAGATGGAGCACTTTGCCTCTTGCTGGGAAGCGTTATTGCCGGTCCTTGACTCAACAGGGATAAGCATTCCCAATTGCAGGCAGTTACTGATCCTGGAGGGCTGCCGGGTCCCGCGGTGCTGGGCTGGCACTGCGGCCCCCTCCTGCTTTCCCAGTGCAGGGGCACTTCTGACCTGGACCCTGCCACCATGGAAACAGGTGGGAAAGACTCCATCACTGCCCGGGAGTCACCGAGGCCACCAGCCCCCAGGAGAGCCAAAATTGCCCTCCAGGACTGCCTGTCCCTTCCAAGAGCCCCCAAGCAGGGGGTGCAGGGCAGAGCACCCCAGCTGCCCCTCCGCAATCACGTGCCTCTAAACCAGGGCAGTTCCACAGCTGGTATAGCCTACATGCAAAATAAAACTGATTCCTTGCTCCTGCTTCCTCCCACAAATTCCTAGGAATAGCCCTCAGAGGGGAAGCTCCGAAGAAAGGAGCGATTAATTCTCGGTGGCACATTTAAACACCGTTTTTATTACAATTCAGCCTTTCACGCACTTTGCCCTTTTCCGATTCATTCTTGCTCTTTTGAGGTGGAACGAGGCTGATGTTTTGCAGCTCCTGTTTTCAAGGGGAGTTTTTAACTCCTGGTTTGCTGTTGTGGCTGTGCCAGGGATGGGAGCCTTTCCCAGAGGATGCACCTGGGATGCTTCTGGGGAGCAGCGCGTGCTCTGCTCTCCCAGCACGGGCATGATGCGGGTGCAGTGGGAGGCAGTGGGGCTCAGTGGGGTGCAGTGGGGCACAGCCCAGCCTCCAGTCCCCTGGTTCCACCACGCAGTGCTCGTGCCGTGGTGTTTTACAACACACAGCAACAAAACCTGAAATGTACTGGAAATAATTCTACTATCAAATGCATTCAGCTCTGTTTGTTTGCTTTTAAATTAACATCGGGGATGAAATGATTCACTGAACTACAAAGAGATCCCTCGTCTTGACAAGAATCGCAGGCAGGATTCCTTCCACTTTCAGTTATCACAGGAAAAAACATTTCAACATCTTGTCTGCTCAGTGCAAGAAAAATAGTTCTGTGCTCTGTGCCTGGGAAACAAGAAGCTTATCAAAACCATCTCCAGCATCAGAGGGACGAGATGGCAGAGCCTCCGGTGAGGCACCTTTTCTCTCGCTGTGCACAACCCTGGAGCTGCTGTGAGGAAGGACAGGGCTCTGAGCAGCTCAGGGCCACTTTCATGGACTGCTGGTGCCCGTGACAAAGGGGATGGATCCTGCAGGAGCCAGAGCAGGAGGAGCAGCCACTCTACGAGGTTGCTCAGGGCCAATGCTGCAGCCTGGACGCAAAGAAAAGGGAAAAAGGGAATGTTTCTCAGTGATTTTCCTGCAGAGAGAAGGAGGGATGTGTCCCAGAGATACAGGGAGAGGACGAGCAGCGGGCTCTGTGCCCCCATCACCCCATGCCCCCATCACCCCATGCCCTGCATGCGAATCCTTTGGGGGTCACTCATCCCTCTGCACCATGCAGGTGCTCTCAGTCAGAGCAAAACCGGATGGATTCAATGATCCTAAGAGGTCTTTTTCGACTTAAATTTTTCTCTGGTTCTAAGAAAAGCTTCTTCCTGCTCCCTGTCTCTTGCCTGGATGAGGATCCTGCCTGCAACCTCAGCAGGGCATCCCAGGCTCCTCCAGGAGCCACTTGAGGTAACGATCAGGAGCCATGGCAGAGCGAGCACGGGTGGATAAGCCGGACTAGCCAAAGAGGACATAAGCTTGGAGTCATAATTAGACATGTCTAATGGGGACAAGGGGACAGGAGCCACGACCTCGAAGGTATCAGGGAAGAGGACTGATAGCAAGGAGGCAAAAGGGCTGGGGACTTTACCTATTCTGAAAAGTCATTTTAACTGCCTTGAACAACTTCATTGCCAAGAAGTTTTGGAGGATGTGCTGACAAACTCTAGCAGAGCTGAGTGAGTGAGGAGAGCAGTGGCTTGGCAGCAAGGCCACGCTCTGCTGTGCCCAGCCCCTACTCCTCAGGCTGCCCCTGCCATCAGCCAGGGATGGACACTCAGATCCCAAACAGCTCCTGAGACGTCCCCATCGGCCTGACAAGGAGCAAGAGCACCCAGCAGCTCCCTTCACAGGGCTGGCATCTGTGCAGCAAATGTTTCTGGGTGCTTTAGGGCTGGGGAAAGACATGTAACTCCAGGAAGAGACGGGGAAGGTTCTGCTTCTGGGAAAAGGAGACAGAAAGATGGATGTCAAGGAAATGCTGTGGGAAAGCGTCATATAAAAAGTCATAAATTTCAAAATCATTTTAGTGAGCAAATTCCTTTATTTTTTTGTGCCTTGGGACCAAACACAAAACAAATAAGCCTAAGGAATTAAACAGTTCTCTCCATGGGTTGCCCTTTATGAAGGAAGCTCTGGTGTCCAGGTCTCTAGATGTGCAGGGACTTCCAAAGTTCCCTAGCTTGCCAAGGCCTTTTTCACGCAACACCAACACTTCTTCTGTGGGTGGGCTTTGGGGAAAAGCCAGAGTCTGGACAGTTGCTGACACAGGCAAGAGGCTGAGGCATGTGGAAGTGTAAGCTTAGGCTGGGTTTTATTTCTTTTTAATCAAGCTGGTTTGCTAATTCCAGTTTGAAAGCTTCCGACTTTTCCAGAGTCAACAAGGTCACCAGACAATCAAGCACCCTGGTTCCATCAGGGCCCTTCCACCCACTTAATGAAAACAAATGCTGCTGGGACAAGGGCCATCCTTCTTTCTGTCTTCTGGGGCCCTGAGAACGGTCTAGCTTGAGGCTTCTGTTCATAGATGTTATGTTAACAAATGAACCAAGTGATATTCTGGCTGCTCCCAGCTACATCTAATTCCCAAACTGTAATGGAGCTGTTCCTGGTCCTGGCTCACTAATGCTGATATTGTCAGCCTCTGCGTCTGGTCCTGGGCACACGAAATTCACGTTCCTCTAAGAAGGTGCAAAGTAAAACCCCTCAGAAGCCGTTTCCCACAGCAGGTTTTTAAGGGGTAGGAGAGGGGCTCAGCAGCCAATTAACAATGGCTAACTGCCTCTTGCCTCCTTGCCCAGGTCCGTGGCCTCAGAAGGAGGGAGCTGACATTGCCTGGTGGTGGCTGAGCTGTTGGGAGGGGCAGGTTAATCCCCTTTTATGAAGTTTGAGATCCCAGCTTTGTAATAAATCCAGTGTTTCGGGTGGCGAAATGCCACCGCCTTTTAAAAGCAGCGTTAAACCTTCCTGGCAGGTCATGGCAGGTCCTGACAGGGAGAAAAGCCCAGAGAAGCCGGGCAGCGGGAGGGGATGTTTGTGCCATGAGCCAGTCCCGAGGCCGTGCAGGGAAGCAAACATGACCTAATGGGGATCAGTTGGTTTGCGGCAGGACCTTGGCTGCAGCAGTTTCTATTTACAGCAGCATCGAGCTTCCCTCACTTCTAAGGGCCTCCAGCCTGTAGGATGTCTTTTTTCCCCTCAGTATTCAAGTGCTGGCACAGTCTCTGGCTGCTGGCCCTGCGGGTACCGGGGGATGAATGAGGGCAGTTGGAACACAAGGGAAATAACAGCTTACTTTTATCGTGAGATAAAGAAATGGAGACAAGGCGGGAGTGGAGAAGGACTTAAATAAAACTGTGCGGCTCAGGCTGGAGGCAGTGGAAAGCAGCAGGGAAGAGGCAGGAGCTGCCGTGGGCATCTCCAGGCTGGTGAACAGATCCTGCCCATCTGTCTGTCTCTGCCTGTCTGTCTGCAGCCTCAGCCCATGCTGGTCAGCACCTCGCTGCCTCTGGCACTGACTCCAGGAGCAAGGTGGCATCCCTTTGGAGGCAAACATGGAGAACCTGATCCCCCTGCTCTGCCCTGTCCTCCTGGCTGCTCCCCTTTCCTCTTTGCGGCAGCTGTGGCACGGAAAAGAAAAAAAAATAAAAAAAGGTGTTAAGTGCTTTGTTTGTGGAATAGCCCAAATATTTAGGCTTTTCTCCCAAAGTCGTTACATTCGTTATTCTCCTGAGTGTTTCCTTCCTCCCTGCGTTGGAATCAGTGGGCTTATCCAGCGGCAGGAGCAGGAGGGACCTGGGTGGACGAGGGGCAGGAGGATGTGCAGAGATCTTCCCTGGCTGTTTCGGAGACAGCGAGGCAGGCTGCCCGGAGCCCTGCGGAGGGTGGGATGGTGGCTGCCACCTCTGCATCCACACTGCCAGGTGGGTGTAGGAGCAAAGGCGCCCGGGAGCCTCGTGGGGTGGTCAGGATGCTGCTGGAACACCTGGTGCCTCGGAGTGCTCTGCAGAGAGCAGCGGGGGACTGAGGAGAAGCCGTGTCCTTCTGCCAGAGGATAGTGCCAGCGGAAGGCGTGACGTGCCAAGGGACACTGCCCACCTGGGAGCCAGGCAGGGCCACCCTCGCCGGCGCAGGGAGCTGCTGGAGGGCTGCAGAGGCAGGGTTTTACCCTTGAGCTCTTGTTTTGCTGCTGTTCTCTGGAGCAAGACACCTTCTCTTCCCACAAACAAAGCCATAAATCCTGGCGCAAGCAGGCTTCACAGGGAGAAAAAGTGAAGCTGGGATGACAGCGCCAGGGAGTTGTGTGAGGAGGTAAATTACTTGAAATATTGCTGAAAACTTCCATGCCGTAAATATAGTTCTGATCCCAGCTAATCAATCATCACAATTATTCTATAAATAAGGGAAAGGTTGGCTGTGTGGTATCGGACTTTTTTCCACAGGCCTCTGGAGCAAATTTGTTAGCATCTTAAAATAAACTATTTGCTCCAGGTAGTTTGTTTGTTCTCTCCAGGCTGCATCATCCTCTCATTCATTTTTCATCACCTTTGAATTGGTCATTGCGAATCTTTTAGTGTTTTTTTCCCTGCCTGGCTCTCACAAAGGGGTACTGCAGGGACCGGGTCTAAAAACCAGCCAGAAAAAACGCGTCCAGGAGGGGTCTCAGCCCAGAGTTCTCCCCCCAGGTCCTCGTAGTGCTCGTGCTCAGGAAGACTCTGTTTAATGTCTTTTCCACAGGGCTATAAACTCACAACAGGCCATTTTTTCCCTTTTATAGATCAGCATTACTAATTTATTGGCAGTTTACTATTTGGAAATGTTCTCATATAAATTAATGGGAAGGTGATATTACACCTGAGTCCCTGGGGGAGGAGAAAGCCAAACAAACGCACGGTCCCGGTGCTCAAGGAATGGCAGCATGTTAAATCACCCCTTTGCTCTGCAGAGGCCGTTGTTCCAAGGGCAGAGCTTGGGCTCTGGCTCGTCCAGGGTTCCCACGGATCCCATCCTGGGGAGCCAGCCTGGTTCCAGGGCGCACAGGTTGGCATTTTTTGCTCTCCACATAATTTGCTTCTCTCCAGCTCCCAGGGCCACCTGATCTTCCTTCCTAACTGTGCTTTCCACAGCGCTTTCCAGGTGTGCAGACATTCCCAGCCACTTCACCAGGGATTTAATTACATGCCAGAGGAAGAAGCACCCGGCTCAGACAGCTCCAGTTGCCGCTGTGAAGCGGCAGCATCCAGTGCAAATCTGTGCAGTTGTGTCAGTGAAATGGGATAAAACTGGCTAAATCCAGACAAACTGGTACTGGGGAGGGGATGAGGAGCCACAGTATGTGTGAGGAGAGGAGGAGGGGTTTTTTCCAGAAGCATGAGCCATTGTTAAAGACCGATCTTTAACTGATGCACTTGAGGAGCAAAAAATGGAAGTTTTCTGACCCAATAAGACAGCTTCATCTTGGTAGAAGGTTTCCCAGTCCCAGGTGCATCCCAATGCACGCTCAGAGCTGCAGAGGAGCTGAGTTCTGTGGCTGCTGGGGGGTCCTGCAGTGTCCCACACACAGGGCAGGACCCAAAGCCACTCAGCTGAAGGGGAACACTGTGTTCATTGACACAATCCTTTTATTTTATCAAACTATTGCTATTTATGAGGGAAGCTTATTGAGTTAAATCACTTCTCCCGCAGTAATATAAAAATGCTGCGACTCGGGAATGCTGACAGGCAGGAGAGCCAGGCTCACTTTTCTTGCTGAGCAGACGAGGAACAGGAATGATTATTTTGTATCGCTTTACGAAAGAGTCCTTCTTGTAATATACCTGCTGTGCATTGATAAATAGCACCAGCAGATAATAAGGGCCTTGGGCAAGGAGCAAGGAAGAAAAAAGACTTTCCAGCATGTGAACACAAATGCTTTAAATGTGAACTAAATTGGCCTGATCATTCCTCAGATTTGCAGAATTAAACCGTGCCCAATTGTCAACATCACTGAGATTGATGAGACAAGTACGGCCAAAGCAAAGGGAATCTATAACAGCCCTGCTAGACACGCTTGCAGGGTTTAAGAGCCACGCACTGTTCATGAAACCCAGCGCTGTAATTTCATCCCCCTCCGAGCCACCTCCCAGCAATGGGGAGCTGGGAAAGTTCCTCAGCCAGGGATGCAGGATGAGGACGCTGGTGCTGGAACTGGAGATAAGCCAAGCTCAGCGTCAGGACTCTGCTCTTACAAAAACCTCTTTGCATGGGAACTGCAGGGCTCAACCTGTGAGTACTGTGCACCTTCATCAAGGTGAAACCCCAAAATTCAGCACAGATAAAGGTCCTAGGAGGCAGGATAGGTTTCTTTACTTCACCCTCTGTAAACCAGGATGGGATTAGCTTTCCTTTCCCGTCAGGAGCCTGTGATGGATCCTCTCCTTCACAGGGCAAAGGAGACCTTTGCTTCAGCTTCACTTCTCCGGGTTGTTAACGTCTCCCAGCTGACAGCCACCGTGAAGGAGAGATGCCTCACTTCATCTTAGAGCAGCTCGATGGAAAACCTGGGGAAACCATGGCAATGCTGAGGCCAGTGTCACCTTTCTAGTGATGCCGAGGATTTCTCAGCGGAGGTAACAAAGGCAGGTACCTCTCCTGCTGGCAAAAGCACCATTCACAGGCTCCTGCAAGGGCTGTTTCTTAGGCACCTGCTTTTGACCCCAGCTGGTGTTCCTGGGCTGTCCATCCCCTGTCTGACCCTTCCTGGCCTCTACAGACCCTGCCTGACCCCCTTGGGCTCTCAGGTCCCTGCCTCTGCCACCCCAGCTCTGCAGTCCCTGTGCCAGAGGTGAATCCAGCCAAGCTCTGCCTGTGCCTCCATCAAAACAAAAGGTACCTGAGGACAACGCACAGGGCAGGCAGGGGGATTCCTGCTGCCTGTGCTGAAGGTGATTAAGATGATCACTCATCTGTCCTTGGGGTCCTGCTTCAGTCAGGGCTTTGCAGCCTGGCCAGGGAAGCCAGTGATAGACAGATGATTGATTTGAGCTCATTCCTATCAGCCCTCACTCCTATCATCCACGCTGGAAGAGTGGCAGAGCCAGAGCAGCGTTATCAACACAGTCCTGGACCTGCCTTCAGGATTCTTGTACCTGGAGGAATCTCACATGAGGAGCATGTCCCCATCCCACCCCACACAGGCACGCTGAGGATCATGGCATCGCACAGTACCCTCAGCTCAACCAAGGGCTCATAAATTTCTTAAGCCAGCACTGGAACAAAGAGGTGGACGGGAACCTCAGGGCTGTTCCTGAATACCAAGAAGAGGAAGCACTGAGCTCCCTGCTCAGCTCCAAGGACAAAGCTTTCCCAGGCTCCATCCCTATCCAGTCTGCGGTAGCCTCTGGGTGGTTCCTAAGGGACTTGCAGGCAGTTAAGGGCAAGGACCAAACCTGGGCAAGCCCCGGGGCTGTCGAGGACAGAGATTTGGGGGCTTTGGCTCGCTCTGGGGCTGGAGGAGGGGTATGGAGGGGGCAGGCATGTTCCCTGCTTTCATTAAGATCCGAGGCTTTAGCGCAGTTCTGCTGCTGGGCTGCTAAGTCAGGGCTTCACGCTTTCTAATTTTTTCTTTTGTCTTGCATACACACACGAGACAGATTTTGCTTCCACAAGGGATATTTATAGGACATATGTTGGAGCTTGAAGAAGCTGATTAGCGATGTTTAGCTTAAAAAGGGAAGAAACTGCATGAGAGCAGCCTGGCCAGACAAATACTACACAAGATGTGAGCTCTGGGGAGCAGCTCTGTGAGAGACTGAAATGTTGAAGGTTATTGGCTCAAATAATGCACCATTTGCAAAGCATCAGGTGCCAGGTTTGCAGCCCACAGCCGAAGGGAAGGAGAGAAGGTTTTGGGGGTGTGGTAGCTAAACTTCTGGTTTGCATAAGAGCATAAGTTCAGAACCTCTGAACTCAGAGATTCAGAGGGGGTGAGCACCTGCCACTGGACAGTGACCACAACAAACCAACCTCTGTTTGGCAACGAGCTGGGTTTCGAGCCAGATAAAGGAAAAGGCTGATAAGAAGCAGATCCTACTAGGTGGGATAATGGTTTTTTATCAGGGCAGTGTCGTCTCTTGCAAAACTGGCTCAGGTGTAAAACTCTGCCTTTCTGGGGAAGCTATCAGGACATTCACGTGTAGGCCTGAGGGTTTTCATCCCTGCTGAGGGGGCATGACTGGCTCATGTCTTAAAAGGGATAATAAATCATCAAAGACCCCCAAAGTGCCCACAGACTCATTTCTGGGGCCTTCCACCAGAGGACTGCGCAAGACCCAGAGTGTTGCAACGCTCAGTGTAAGACTTACATCAGGGGAGGTAGCTGGGCATTCCCCCCTGAACCTGAGCCTGTATTAACACAGTGAGCTCTGGGTTTCGTGGGCTTTCCCCACTTCCAACACATCCAGACTGAGACCATCACTTTGAGAAACAGACATCTAAATTGCAACAATCAAGTGTTGTCGCTGGATCCCCAGGTGCTGAGATCTTTCCACTATCTATTCTTATGCTTTCTTTCTCTTTATTTTCCTTTTATATTCTCTTAAGGGATATCTTTATACTTTTATGTTGCTAGATTTTTATTAATGATAACCAAACTGGCTTCACATCCCCTTTCCATTGCAACCGAATTGTTTTAAAATAAACCTCTCATCCATACAGATATATATATAAACACCGGTCATTCATTGTCATTTCACTCTGATTCGCCCCAAGGTGCCTATTAACAAGAACTTCAGTTATCCCATTTTCAGCTCCCTCCCTCCCTCGCAGGGCCCCAGGACTGGCTGAGACCACTGGGCTCCTGAGCTGGGGATGTGAGGTGGGCTCTGCCTCCTCTCCCTGGGGAAGGACTCTGGGGACAGAGGCAAGCACACCTCTCTGGAAAAGCGAGCTGTGGCTGCAAAGCTGGCTGACATCTCCAGGCAGGCAGGCAGCCCCCACAGCTGGGAGGCTCTGGGGGCTTGGATGACTTATGGGCTTGCAGAACAGGCCCAAGAAATCCCATCCAGCTTTTCCCCATCTCAGCCCTCCTGCTCTCCTGCCTCGTGATTCTCTTTCTGGGGCTCCAGCGTGCCAGGCTGGAGCTGTGCCTTGCTAGACAATCTGGTTTAGACCATTAGAGGAGTTTGGGGCAGTGGGGGATGCTTTCTGAAGGGAATGCAAGTCTCAAGAGAGCTGCTCAGTGTATAAAATCCCCAGGGTGCTTTCCAGAATCCTATTCTCTGTCAGCACTGGTCTGAAAAACGAAAGGACGATGCTACAAGGAGGCAGAAATTGCATTATACTCCTCTGTGCTTCACAAGCTCCAAGTAACACTTCTGCTTCTCCCGTATGAAAGGAAAATGGGTAATGACAACCTACTTCTACTGAAGAGACAATTTTCACTCCTCCTTGGCAAGTGTAGCTGGGGCAGTGTCTTTCTCTCCACTCAGAGGCAAATTAACAGATTTTGCCTCAGAACACGGTGGATGAAGTGCAGCACAGCTGGCAACGTTCCCCTGCTGTGGTTCACAGCACCCTTGCGGTGCCCACACCTGGTCCAGCTGACCGTGGGGGGGTGGGTGAACACACAGGGGCTGTTAGGGACGACCTGGGAAGTGCAGACCGGATTGCAGGGAAAAACTCCTCTTTTCTCCCCAAACATAGGTCTGCGTGAGCGTCTGTGCCCCACAGCACAGCAGCCAGCCCCAGTCAGCACCTGCAGCTTTGCACCAGCATCGGGAACTTTACTCTCTTGGAGCGATGACTCTGAGAAGAACAAGTTAGACAAATGAATTCACTAATGACTTCCTTCCCTCCTACTTAAATGGTGGGATAATTCATGGTTCCTGCTCCCGCAGCGGGCTGCTCCATCGCCTGCCCGTGGCAGGCGGCCCCGGCAGCGCTGCTGAGGAGATGAGCGAGACAAAGGGGGCCAAGATTGCCGAGTGGCACCGCCCGCCTTTTCAAACATCACGGAAAACGCTGTGCTGGCTGCTTTAGGCAGGCACAGAGTGAGGGCTGCGCGTGCCGCGGGGCCGGGGACAGGCAGGGCACTCCGGAGGGCAGCAAGGATGCACGCGCTCTGGCCAAGTATCTCCCTCCCTGTAAGGTTTCCGCTCCAAGCATCCCAAACCAGCCCTGAACCCAAATAATTGCCTGCATATAAAAGCTTTGCCTGCACACCTGCTTTGGTACTGTCGAAAACCTAAACTCTTTGATCTCTTTTGTTTCTGGAAGCTTCTGGCTGGTGACATTGCAAAGTGGAATTGAGGCCAGGAGCTTGAAAAGAGGCTCAGGGCCAGAGGAAGGCAGATGATGAGGGCATGCGGCCTTTCCATGCTTGCGGTCACTTGCCTGAAAAATGTGTATAGACTATAACAGATGCTTATAGCCAAAACTCCAGGAGCTCAACCCGCACTGCAAGGCCCCACATCCCCAGCACGGTCCTCCCTGCAGTCTCCTGCCAGCTCCACGCATTTGGCACAAATGGGGAAATAATATTTTTTTAAGTGGGGCTGAGTTAAGAGGATTTGTTTGAGATACAAAATAGCTCTCATTAACGTTTGCTCGTTTGGGTTTATTTAAGCCTTAATTGATTGTCTTTTCTTAACGGCGTTCCAGTATCTCTCTCAGCCTCTTAGGAGACAATCGCACGCTCTTCCCTTGTTCTCTCTCAAGATCTTTCATGTTAGTGAGCTGGGTTTAATGGCTGATAAAGTCTGTGGGCTTGCAGTAAAGCTGAGCTTTCTCTTTCAAGTCCCTGCACATGCAGCCACCAGGAAGGTGTGCCCAGGTGAACCCCGGGTTTTGTTACCTCTCTATGCCGAAGCTGCTTTGTGAGTACAATCATGGGATTGTTTGTAATGAACACCCTGGGGCTCAGGCTCCTTCCCTCCCGGAGGCAGATTTGACAGAGCCACAGCCAGTTTGTAACTGGCCTCGCTCCAGAGGGTGAGGAGGGGACAGCATCGGCTTTGTGGCACCACCGAAGGTGGGATTCACCCGTGGCTGTGAGGGAACCAAGCCCTAGCCGCCCTGACAGGCGAGGATTGTGCTTACTGAAAACCAAACACAGCCCAGCCATTATTTAGGTACTTTTGTAGCCTTGGTTCTGCCTGGGCTGGGACGGGAGATGTCCGTTTCCCCGGCAGCTGCCTCGTCCCAGGATAAGCTGGCCCACAGTTCAGCCCCCGAGATTTCATCCTTCCCACATGAGGTTCCTTCTGACCAGGAATCCAGCTCCAAGGAACGTGGGGATTTGGATGCTGAACTACAGCACTTCTAGCGGCAGCTGGAGCCGATCCAGCGGGAGCACACGTGAGGAGCAGGGGCTGGCAAGGCGTCCAAAGGACAGCGCTGACCTTCTATCCAGCTGCCTTGCTCACAGGAGGCTTCTTCTCTCTGGCGAATAAGTTACTCTGGAGGCAGAAAAGAAACCCAGTGAGTCAGAAAGGCAGCAGAGAGACTCATCTCTACACAAGCCTCGCTTTCTGCTGTGACTGTTCAGAGCCGAGCGAGCCGTGGTCACTGAGGTGCCCCTGCCTTGCAGGTGGTTTGTCCCCGTGAAGGGACACCCCGGCAGTGCTAGCTCTGTGCACCACGGTTCTGCTCCTCGCTTGTAGCCAGGAGCAGCTTTGAAGAATCTATCCCCAAATGCATATAAAAACTTCTTTTATTGCAGCAGCTGAACAGAAAAGCAGCTCCGCTTTTGAGAGACACACTTTTCTTACAGTACACCAGGAATAATGTCGCTCCTTACTGGCAGCACCCCCGGAAAGAGAGAAAACGCATCAGGCTCTGATGAAACACCTCCCAAAATAACCAGCGCCTCTCCCCGCACGCTCCCCTTTGTGCTCGGCTGTCTTTGGGCGAGCACAGAGCACGAAAGGCACTTCCAGCCGGAGGGAATTCGGTGGTGGCTGCGTATCTCTCGGTGCGGGGGCCCGAGGCGGCGGTGGCGGATCCGCGCTCCCGCTGGCCCGACATTGTACCTGCGGGCCAGCTGTGCAGATCGGGATGGAAACTCCCAGGGTTGGCTCGGGAGCAGGATGCCCGCTCCGGGAGCAGGATGCCCGCTCGACCGGCTGGTGGAGCCCGCTGCAGAAGCAGCCGGGCCCGCTCCACCGGGCAGCGGGCCGGGGCTCCCCGGGGCTGCCGAACTGCGGGGGACCCCTCGCCCTGCCCGCAAAGCACGGATTGAGCCCGCACTCCCCTGCTGCCCGCTGGGTGGGGACGGGCCGTATGGGACACCGGGGCTCCGCGCGGTGACACCGCTGTCCCGGGGTGCGGAGCTGCTGGGCCAGTGCCCACCGGCGGAGCGGGGGCTTCGCTCCCCGGGGCCGCCGGCGAGCGGCTGCTCTCGGGGTCCGGGGAAAGAAGCTCTCCAGCGGGGGAAGCGGCTGCCGGAGGCGACGTCCCGGGGAGGGACGGGCCGTTCCCCGGCGGGGTCCCGGCACTGCCCGGCGATCCCCACGGACACGGAGAGGAGTCGCAACCGGGTCCGGGCGCGGGTGCCGATTCGGGTCCACCCCCGCTCGGCCGCGGCGCGGAGGGGCCGCGCTCCGCCCCCGCCTCCGCCCCGCGCAACTTCCCCGCGCCGCGGCCCCCC